>JAQMYF010000005.1:14755945-14773625 GCA_030014195.1 Neosilurus mollespiculum | reverse complement strand
CCTCTCTCTCTCTCTCTCTTGCTCTCTCTCTCTCTCCCTCCCTCTCTCGCTCTCTCTCTCTCCCTCTCTCTCCCTCTCTCTCTCTCGCTCTCTCTCGCTCTCTCTCTCTCTCCCTCTCTCTCTCTCTCTCTCTCTCTCTCTCTCTCTTCCTCAGGTTGGTGAATCAGAGGCTCTTGGCAGGTCAGAGTCAGGTGGAGGAGCTCCAGAAGAGTTTACAGGAACAGGGTTCGAAAGCAGACGATGTAAGTGACACTCCTGATCACCAGTCCTCCCCTATATCAGACGTCCCCATCCTGGATCCTGGAGGACCCCGTCCTTCACATTTCGGTGTTTTCCCTGCTCTGTCACACACCCTTTAAGTCATGAAGAGCTGGTAACGAGTTAATGAGTAAATCAGGTGTGTTTGAAACAAGGAAAAGACTAAAATGCGCAAGGTACAGGTCCTCCAGGTCCAGGGCTGGGATCCCCTGCTCCATACTGTGTGTGTAGATATATATATACACTGTTCATTCTGTTTAAGGGTCACTCTGTCCCTCCATGAGCATCTCTCTTTGTTGTTTATTTTGGTTCTGTCTTGATTTCATCCATTCCGCATCCTCCCTCTCTCTCTCTCTCTCTCGTGCTCTCATTGCGGACAGGCCTGTCTCACCCCGCTCTTTCTCACTCTCTCACACCCCCCCCTTTCTCAGGCGATTGTAAGTACAGCATGTAGCCACTTCGCTTGCTCTCTTTTCTCTGTCTCTTGCTTCACTGTCCCAGACAGCGTGCTGATGGTAGGCCACACCCATCGACCAGCTGAGCTCCAGTCAGAAAGCATTTGCAGCATCTGTGTTTCCGTATCCGTTTTCTGGCGTATGTTACAGGGTGCTGCAGTGTGCTGTCTAGTCCTGGGTTTTAGGTCTGGAAACCGAATTGGCTAAAAATTTGGTCGCCAAATGGATGAGTGTATAAATTCTTGGAGAGAGGTCAAGTTTCGTTCGTCTTAATGTTACCATCTATCTACAAATGAATGTGTATTCGTGGTATCACGAGTCTGGACAGCGCTGTTAATGTTCATTTCTGTGAAATGTATAAGATGGCTATGGCGCAGTCGCAATAAGAGACTTTTATTTTGAAATCCTGTTGGCACTATGGCGTGGAAACCACAGGGACTTTTATTTTGGAAACCTACTGGATAATGTCTTTTTTGACTGGAGCTTTTAATTTGCTCTTCTAATAATAAAAGGGAGAGAGAGAAAGAGACACAGATGGGCAGCAGGAATCCATTTCGCTGATCGATCCATGGCCACATGACCAGGTTGTAATTTATCAGCTAACGAACGCTAATGAGGCCATTAACTCTAACGAGCGGAGACGAGGTTTTACGCCACAGCTTTTTGCCGGCTCCTGCAGAGAGACGAATCGAAAAATCGAGAAATCGAAAACTGCATTCTATTTGAGTGAGAAGCAGGGAACGGTTTGAGGTTTGTCTCTCTTGGGGCACGTCGCTAAACTCAATGATCCGGATCGACAGCACTGAAATGGGTTCCGGGGAGTGAGAATGTGCTCTGTGCTGCCCTCTGTTGGCGATTGCGTTCAACAGCATGTTATAATACTGTATAAGGTGGTTTGGTAATTGTAGTAATGGCCTCCAGCTCCACTAGAGGGAGCTGCTGAGTTATAAAATCGTGTATATGTACGTAAATGTGCATTTCTCTCTCTTGCAGTCGGTTCTTCTGAAGCGGAAGTGCGAGGAACATTTGTGAGTCATTTTCTTGTACACGTTTTTGTCAGTTCTCACTTTAGAAGGCAAGTATTTTCATCTGCTGGATTTTTTCTTTGATGATTTAGAGAGAAATTGAGGGACGCATCGAACGAGCTGCAGAAGAAGAGCGCCATTATCGAAGACCTGAAGCCCAAATATAACGCGAGTGGTAAGTTTTGCTGTTGTTTTATTACAAAGCAGCTGACATTTTAAAGTTCGGATATGATCTTTAATCCCTGCGACCTGCGTAAACCATCTACAGCAGTGCTAGCAATGGCATCATTGCGTGGGTTTCCTCCAGGTACTCCGGTTTCCTCCCACAGTCCATAAACATAAAGCTAATCGGCTGTTCCAAATTGCCCCTGGGTGTGAGTGTGAGTGCGAATGGCTTTGTGTGTGTGTGTGTGTGTGTTAGCCCTGCGATGGTCTGGCGAGCTGTTCAGTGTAGTATATACTGAAAACCATTATTCACCTCAGACTCGGCGTACCCTGCTTTCGCACAGTGTCGGCTGAAGTAGGCTCCAGCCTCCCTGTGTCCCTAGTGGGATTAAGCAGTTTGGTTAGCGACGGAGTGAATGAGTGAGAATAAAGGACATTACCTACCTCGTAAACGTGGGATAATGATTGAATCAAAATGGCGGACAAAAAAGCCACGCAAAAGCACTTTTTTTCAAACTTTACATACGTTTTAAAGCAATGCTGTCATGAAGCACATGTGATCACTGTTATGCTTTTAAATATAAAAATAAACCTACAAAATATCGTTTTAGTTTGCTTTTCCACTGTTCCCGTGTAGTATATACTAAAAACATTATTCACCTCAGGCGGGGTGGATATCACTGGATAGTGGTTTACACTATAGTACTGTTTAGCAATATCCACCTCGCGTGAAGTGAATAATAATTTTTTATTCATTAGGAAATTAGCTAAGGGATGAAGACAATAGGAGACAATGAGTGCTTAAACGACTTCACTCTAAGTGTCCTTGTTGCACGGAAACTTAAAACAAACTTTTTTCTCTGAGGAACTGTGCCGTGAAATGGACTGAAACACAGAATCACCGAAAGACAGGACTGTCACAGAATTCACAATCAAATGTCACGTCCAGACGAGATTCCTCCAGACGTCTGTGTGTCTTTTTGTGGGATTTCAGCTCAGAGGATTGAGGAACTGGAGGAGGCTCTGAAGAAGAAGGACGACGAGATGAAGCAGATGGAAGAGAGATACAAGAAATACCTGGAGAAAGCAAAGAGTGTAAGATGCACCGTCCAGAGTGTGGAATGACTGAGGATGGGGGTGTGTGTGTGTGTGTGGGTCGATGTGTGTAATGTTAGTGTGTGTGTGTGTGTGTGTGTGTGTGTGTTCTCAGGTCATTCGGACTTTGGACCCTAAACAGAACCAGGGTTCGGCTCCTGAGGTTCAGGCCCTAAAGAACCAGTTACAGGAGAAAGAGAGGATGCTACATTCACTGGAGGTACACACACACACACACACACACACACACACGTGCGCGCGCACAAATATGCACATAAATACACAAGCACGTGCACACACTAACGCGCGCACACACACAAACACACATATACACAGACACGTGCGCGCACACGCAAAAAACATGCACACAAACGTGCACGCGCACACACACAACCAAACAGACATACACACACACACACAAAAATACATAAACACTCACGCACACACACACACACACACATTCATCAGCACATTCACAGCACATTCTTTCCTAACAGCTATCATGTTAACAGTGGTGTGCGTGTGTGTGTGTGCGTGTGTGTGTGTGTGTGTTTACAGAAAGAGTACGACAAGGCGAAGTCTCAGCGCGACCACGAGGAGAAACTGATCGTATCTGCCTGGTACAATATGGTGAGTGTGCGTCATGTCTTACGCCAGCACAGTAATATCTCATTCTCAAATCTGATTGGTCAGGAAGGCGGTATAAGAGGAGAACACGTCCTTTTGTGCTCTTATAGAAAAATAACGGAAATAAAACTATTGTTTTTCCCTTACTTACGCCACTGGTAGCCAAAATCCTGCTTTATTTAGCAACTGCTTATTAACCCTTTGTGTGGGGTAACGTATTCTGATGAAACGCTTCAGTGTTCCTCCATAGGGAATAAAGGCTGAGAAGGCTGGAGAGGTTTGTCCTCTAGATGGCGCTGTTTTGCCATCCACAGGCTTCTGGTGCTCTTAAAATACACACTGAACACTACAGGAGTGTGTGTGTGTGTGTGTGTGTGTGTGTGTTTATGTAATCATGGTTTGGAAGGTGTGTTTCAGTCCCTTTGAAGGAGGCGTGGCCTTTGTACCAATTAGTCCCATTCCGGTAGAATAAGCTCAGCCCCCTTTGGATCCCAGTGACCTGTCAATCTTAGTGACGGGGGTGTGGCAACTTTGTCTGTCAGTCACACTGGAGGAGGCACGTGAACCTCTCACTCCTCTAATCAATCAACCCCCCCCCCCTTCTCTGTTTTTCTCTCTCTCTCTTTCAGGGCATGGCTCTCCAGAAGAAGGCCGCGGAGGACCGTTTAGCGAGCACGGGATCAGGTCAGTCATTCCTGGCGCGTCAGAGGCAGGCCACCAGCTCGCGGCGCTCGTATCCAGGCCACGTTCAGCCAGCCACAGCCAGGTAGACTGACCCGGCATCACCACAGCAACACCGTGGTCAAACAGGACACCTGTCTTTTTCTTGTCCCCCTTTGCGGCTGTTCCTCGCTCTTCTCCCTCCCCCCGCCCTCCTTCTCCCAGTGGAACGTCAGCACAGGGTGTCTGAACCGAACCTTGTTTACAGTCCAACTGAGGTTTCCCTTTTCTTAAAAGTAAAGCTTTTTAAATACAGGTGCAGCTGTGTTTGAGTGATGATGATGATGATGATGATGATGATGATGTAGGTAGTAGTAAAGGCGTGAAAGTTTGCTCTCGGAGCATCCTTGACTTTTACAATGTTTATTAATCGAAAGCGGTTTTTAATGAGCGTTTCCTGACGCCTCCGATTCGTGAACTGTTACATTAACGATGTTCAGACGTTCTCATTCTTTTTTTGACGACGTCTCACGCGTTTACGATGCAATACGTCTGCAAATAAGGGAAGAAAAAAAAACAAAAAAAACATGGTGATGATTTTTAGCTTAAAACCCCCTGCAGTAAATCCGCATTCGCACATCGAGCGACGGGCGTCCATGCAAAGTCAGTGACCGTGTACTAAATGATTTATAATTGAAAAATATATTTACTAAATGATAAGGATTTTCACACTCCACAAATCGAGTGATTATCAATCTGAGCTTAAAGATACCGTTGATTGACAGGTTCCTCCATGCACGGAGTTCGCCACAACCTTTCCGTCGGGAAACCACGAACATGGAAGGTATGGAAGAGCAGCGTGTTATCGCCGTGGTTAAATGTCCTGTGCTGTAAGACTGCACACAGAATGTTTACAAGGATAATAACCGGATACGCCACGCATGGGTCCACGTTTATAAGACCGCCCACGTTTCCCATAAGTATGTATTTATGTACGTTTAACTCCTCACAGTTGATGAAGGACACGAGTCTCCCTTCTATACCTGCCGCGCGATAGTAATAATGACGACAATACGAGTTAAATAAACTTGAAATATACACTTCCCAGGAAAAAAAAGCGCACACGTGAATATGTTGTTGTTCCGGTCACAGTTTCACTCGGGAAGATTTTTACGCGGGATGCATGCGAGGGGGTCATCTTACTGAGCTGAGCGCCAGGCGATGTCGCTTGTCGCTTGTCGCTTCATGTGTGAATGCGGGTCAATGCTGTTCTGGGATCAGCTTATTTTTATCCATATAATGGTGCAGTAGTTCTGGATCAGGACTCTGAGTCCAGTATGATCACAGAGGTCCACAAGTATTTAAATGCCCCGCCTCCTTTTATATAAAGCCCATTTGTTTGTTGTTTTTTTTTATCCTTTCAGTGATTTATTTGCTTCAGAAATAATTGTAGACATCATATCCCTGCATTACAGGATAATTATTATTATTGATATTATTATGTTAATTTTTATTATTGTTTGTTTGTTTGGGATTTTTTTTTGTCAGTAGATACTTTTTTTTAAAGAAAGTGGTAATGGGAATGACGTTGCTCATGAAGATGAAAGAGTGATGAAAGGTTTTCTCGTAGACATGGCTTTCAGTTTCGTCCGTACTCTAGCAAAGCTCTCCACTTGTTTGTAGCTTAAAAACTTTTCCACCAAAAATGTTACCCGAGAAACGGCTCCGCCCAGTCAGGGAAGATTACATCATGGATCCTGGTTTTTTTTTTTTTTTTTCCTTGTTTTTTTTAATTGTTGTTGTTTTTGTTTTGTTTTATTCGCTTATTAATGAGTAAGCAGTCTTGCGTAGATCAGTGAAGCTATGAGGATGGGTTTTGCGTGCTCCTATTTTAAGAAATGACTCTAAAGTGACTTTAAAGGCACGGTGTGTAACATTTTGGAGGATCAATTAGTGGAAATGAAGTACATCACGAATAAGTTTTCATGTAGCTATAATTATATAAAAAAAATAATAAGTAGTTGGGTTTCTGAAATCTTAGAGTAATTTATTTATATTTACATGGGGAGCGGGTCCCCTCTCATGGAGGCCGCCATCTTGTTTCCAAGTTTCTACTGTCATACAGGCTTCGAAAGGGAGGGGTCGGGAATGAAACTGCAGCTGGTCGCAATCTGGAACCTCACCACTAGATGCCGCTAAATCTTACACACTGAACCTTTAAATGACCTTATTAAAGTTAATAACGTGTACGGTGTGTGCAATAAGAATGGAAGCTGTTCTTCGCCTGTCTGTCGCCGCCAGCTCATCGGTAACACCATGTGTGTCTGTCTGAGTGAAACTAAACCATACAGAGCATGAAAATGTGTCGAGAAACATTAATTAAAGCCACAGCTGTTAATTATAAATTAGGGAGAGGAGATGTTCAGAGGTGTGGTATCGCATTAATACATATATATATATATGTGTGACTGGGGTGCATTCACTGATTAGCGGCGTAAAAGAATATTGGATTTAACGGACCGTAGTTCGTATTCGCCAAAGGCGAATCTTTCGGCGTAGACGAAGAGGACGTTATTTATTGATGAGAAATATGAACAATGAGACGTTTTCCCCAGATTAGATGAGATTTACTGGTTGTGATTTATTCTGAGCGCTCTGTTACGGGGTGATCACACTAGAGGTGCAATAGAAAAATGACTGACGCGAATTGATTCTTTTTGCGAATTTCGAAATTTGCGTCAAGATGATTTGCAACTTCACATGCAAGCGAATATTTAGCGGTTTAAATACCTGCATCTCGTGAGAGTCGCGCGGCTGATTAGCGAGTAACTTGCGGTTGTTTAGCGGATCTTGCGCGGGGAAAAAAAACCAAATCTCCCGACGTAAATCAGTCGCGTTCTGTTCACTTTTTGTTCACAAGCCATTCGCTTTTTATTCGTGGGTTATCGACGCGAACGAAATACGAATGATGGCAGCATATATGGAATATGGCGGACGCCAGCAAGTCTCAAACTTTTCTTGTGGAAGTCGCTTTTCCTTGCAAGCGAAAAATGAATAACTTGCGAGCAGTTACAAAAACGGCAACTTCGCGACCCTCTCGCGACAAGTGCGGACTGTTTGGGAAGAGTTTGAGACTGCTCGGCGCCAGAGCCTCGTTTTGCAGCGCCTGCGGAAATCTCAAACGCGTTCGGAATGTTTTGCGATGAGTTCGCGGACCAGGCGACTGAAATGAGATGCCGAGACTCACGCGAGGCAAGTTGGAGAACGTTTTGAGAATGAAAAGCGACTGACGCCGATGACATTATTCGCGTCAGTCGCTTTTCTATCGCGCCTCTAGTCTGATCACTCCATTAGCAATGTAGCATTCAGTCGGCTCACTAAACTACACCACTAACCTGTTCTGATTGTATTTTAAATTTATTCATATGTTTATGGTGTGCGTGTGTGTGTGTGAGTGTGTCAGTGCGTGTGCGTGTGCGTGTGTGCATGTGTGTATAGTCCAGTTATCATGATGGTAGAAACTAGCAGTCCTCAAGTTTAGTCTTTTGCACTAATGTCTCGACCCCTTGTTGGTGGAAAAAGTGGTTTTGTTTCTTTGGGGGTTTATTTTTATTTACATTATTTTTGTTGCTCATCAGCCTCCGTGACCTTATTTCTGTTTAGTCTAGAAAGTGGTGGTGGTGTTGTTGTTGGGTTTTTTTTTTTTGGTATGTTTTTCCCCACTGATTAGCGCATGGCGTATTGAACTCCTCCACTAACAGCAGTTCTACATCATTCTAACAGGTGTTAAGCATGTGTTCTGTACCACCTAATCCAGATATCGCTCTCTAGACTCGGATTAGAGAGGAATTCTCCCACAATCCCTTTTTCTTCATAATTGTAATTGGGGGAAAAAAAATCATAATCAAAACCATCTCAAACTAGCACTATATATACATTTTATTACATATAATTTGAGTTATAGGGCTCTACAGGGGTATATGGAGGTCTGAATTCAGGAAAATGAACTCCGACATTGGAATTTTGAGCCCAATCGTAATATTTTTATCGAATGAATCACCTAAATTTAACTGAATGTTACAGGATATGAGATTTCCTAACAGGCTATAAGTGGTTGCATGGCGCTTGTGTTAATGCAGATATTACTGCTTCAAAACAAATAAGAGCACTCTGAGAGCGCAAACCTCCGCCAAGCACCCAGCAATCGCCCATATGAACCAAAATGTAAAAAAAAAAAATATAAAAATCCTCTGATCTCGCACTGTTAAAGAATCCTTTAAAAAAATTCCCGGATCCAGAATTCCATCCAGATCATCTCCAAAACTTTATGGAGCCTTCCTCGTCCAAAGCTCCGCCCCCTGGGAGAAACCTAACATCCCCCAGGGGGTAAATACTTTGCTGTCGATTTTGGCATGATGTCTGTTTGCTTTCTGAACGTTTTAAGTAAACTAACCATCATTAACATTCATGATTCAGCCATTTTGTTTGACAGCTTTCCATCTCTCTCTCTCTCTCCTCCCTCCACAGTGATGTGAAGGCATGAGCGGCCAGTCGAGGCGGCGCAGCTGCATGATGGCGCCGCTTGCATGACCCATTTCGCTCTTGAATAACAAACACCTCAACACACAGTACTAACACCGCCCGCTCGGGGTGCGCTCTCTTTCACCTCCAGCACAAAAGACTTCATCAGCATGCCTGTGTTGCGTTCGTAATCCTCCGCTATGCTCCAGCATGCAACAATCACAAACTGTCAGGGGGGGCGGGGCCTTAAGGTTACTGGAGGGTGATGTGATAAGTGTTACGAAGAATGAATATGACATACGGCTGGCGCTAAAGGTCAAAATATAGGTATTAACTCTTTTTTTGGCATATTTATTATTATTATTATTATTATTATTTGTTTTTCTTTTCCTTTTTTAATCTTTGTTCTTTCTTGATTTGAATGAAGTGAAATTATACTTTGTTTTTATTTTATTTTATGACCCTTGTGAACAAATAACGAGCCTCTGCACAGCTTCAGGCTTCATAGCAATGTATTAAATGTTATTTTCCTCGAATGCACAGCGTTAGCGCTTTACAGAAACATTACTTAGGAATTAAATTTTCATCTCTTTTTTTTCCTGAATGGAGACAGTATTAGGAAATAAAAAGTTAAAGAAAAGCTTATTAAAGAGGGAAGATAATATATCATCATAACTCATCAACAGGAAGTGAGGCACTGAAACCCCGCCTCCCAGAAGACGAGTATTTATTTTCAAAGTTTTTACTTTTTTTTTTCTCTTTAGCGTGGCGATTCGAGAATATGAATTTCTGTCATTCCCCCTCCCCCCCGTTAGATCTGCTTTAATCAGCTTATAGTTGACGTAATCGAGTTCAGGCTGCTTTCATACTTGAACGGAATTCTATTTTATGTGCAGTGTCTTTTGGAAATGGCTGCTATTTTAATCTTATTTATCATTATTTTTATTTCATTTTTAGTTTGATAATTTTTTTCTTTTTTTTTTTTTTGGGTGGGGTAGAGAGAAAAATTCTCAAAGTTGAAAAAATTTAGTTTCAAAAAAGGGATAGGGGGTCACATGTTCCATCAAGTGCTTTTGTTTTACCTGCTGACCAATCAGATAACAAGATAGTGGAGCAAGAAAGAAAAAAAAGGGGAGAACAAAAAGAGAATTAGATTATGAATGAGAGAAGCATCACCAATATACACTGCCCAGCTAAAAAAAAAAAAAAAAAAAAAAAAAGTCGCACACGAATATGTTGTTGTTTCTGCTTTATCCTTGATTACAGAACGTGATCGTCATGCCGTTGTTTCAACACACTTACGATACATATGTGAAAATGATTCCTCGTGCTCCCTGAACCACTCGCTCATTATCTGAGTCCCCATTTTATATCCGTGGAAGAAATCGGAAGAAAAAGTGCATCGATGTGATAACCTGCTCATTCAGTACTTTCAGATCGTCACCTGACTTCATTTTATTGCCACATTAATGTTGCTGAGCCTCGACCGGACCAACTGGAGCAACAAAGCCATGGAGATTACACGCTGTGATCAAGGATAAATGCTCTCCATAAAAATATTACAGTGTGACTTTTTTTTTTTTGGCCTGGCCGTGTATTACAGATTATTATTATTATTATTATTATTATTATTGTTATTAATAAAGCTCCTAACCAACCAGATTGAAAGTTCCACTGCGATCTATTCCCTGGATCTATAGCCCCCACCAAGAAAATGTTTGTTTTGATTAATTTTGGCAAGTTGACCTCAGTATGACCTTGAACAAAAAAAAAGTGAAGGTCACAGTCCTACAGACTTTACTATACTATACTATACCCCCCTCTCAACACTCACACACCGAGGAGAAAATATTATTATTGTTATTTTTTTTTTTCTGAACCGCTTAATCCTAATTAGGGTCGCGGGGAGGCTGGCGCCCATCTCAGCCGACTCTGAGCGAGGGCAGAGTACACCCTGGACAGCTCGCCAGGCCATCGCAGGGCGGAGAAAATATTGATGAGCCAAAGCAGCGAACACAACAACAACAGTATAGAAGATGAGTGAAATAAAAATGTGCTGGTAGAAAAAGAGAGAATCGTATAAAGGAGAGAATATAAGAAGTAAGAACGTTTCAGCCCACCCTTATAAAATAAAATTATTCCCAACATCGGTATTAAAAAAATAATGATAATTCCTTGTGTACGTTTGCCAACAACAATGATGGCAAACAATGTCATCATCGCTAGATTTCAACCTAACTCCACTCTCTCACTCATTCGCTAAACCGCTTACTCCTATTAGGGCCATGGAGAGGCTGCAGCCTATCTCAGCCGGCTCTGGGCGAAGGCGGGGTACACCCTGAACAGCTTGCCAGACACACTCACACCTAGGGTCAATTTGGAACAGCCAGTTAGCCTGACGTGCATGTTTTTGGGCTGTCGGAGGAAACCGGAAAACCCGGAGGAAACCTGCACAAGCACAGGGAGGACATGCAAACTGGGACTCGAACCCAAGACCTTCTTGCTGTAAGGCGGACGAACTAACCACTACAGCACCGTGCCACCGCTTAAACCTAAACCCATTTGGATTTAACCTCAATGCTAATAATCCGATACACCTAGAGATCTAGCTGCGGCTAGTTAGTTAATGCTAGCGAGGAGTAAACGTAGCATGTGCTGCCTTGTTTCCTTTGGCGATGGTGCTGCTAGTTTTGCCTCCAGGACATAATCGGGACTCCAGCTAGCACACGGTCGTGGAAAAAAGTGTGAAAGCAGCCTAAAATAGCTAGCAAAGAAAGCTAGTTCGCTAACTAGATAATGAACCCTCTTAACTTTGTGTTACTTTTGTGTGTGTCCGTGTGCAATACGTTAGCGTGACCTCATCAGTTCGATGGGTCTCTAATATGTGCGTCTTTGCTACAAAAAGGTCATTCTTCCAACCAATAGTGTTGAGCGATGATCGGTAACTATAGTGGGCGTGTCCTGTTTTATTAAGTGTTTTTACCTCAGATCCACAGACACTCGGACCGATGCAGTGAACCGCGTGCTGTTTGTTAGTCCTCAACCTTCCTCCGCTGCTTCGTCCTTCTCACCTGTTAGACGTCACGACGTCCATTTTTATGCAACACGCCGCCGTTTTGTACTGTTACTTCATGATTATCGTTATAGGTTTTTTTTTTTTTTTTTTATAGATCTCTTTTGTGTAAGATTTCTAAGAGTTGATGAATGCACAGAGTGTGAACTAGACAGCAGTGTTAGTTTATTTAAAATTAAATACATGAAAAAATATTATTAATAATAAAAAATCGGATTCACAGCCGTCCATTAGAAGAGGATTTAAAAAAGAGGAGGGAATAAATGACATCTTGATGAACTTTCTCCAGTATTAAGGTTGATGTGTGTATTTTTTATGCATAGGAAGATGTTACGTTCAGTTCCAGTAGCATTTACTCTTTTCATTTGCCAACTTTTCTATTGCTTGTGTACAGAATGTACAGACTCTCTGTGTGTAAGACAATGGAGGAAGTTTTTCGGTGAGGTATACGCTGTGCCTCAGTTTGGATTTTGAGGGAAAGATGTGCTTCCTACGCTGCAAACATGTACAGTTGGTAATCAAGTTGTAAATAAAGCTTGTATAAAATTCTCACCTGTGTGTTTATCTATATCTATATATATGTATTATTCATTCATTTTCTAAACAGCTTAATCCTAATTAGGATAGGGAGGCTGGCGCCCGTCTCAGCCGACTCTGGGCGAGGCTGGGGTACACCCTGGACAGCTCACCAGGCCATCGCAGGGCTATATATATTATGCTACCTGTAATATATCGGAACTTATGTTTATGATTATTGTATTTTTATTTGAAGTACATTTACTTTTCATGTATGTGCATTAACGGTAAATCAATATAAAACTAAATAAACGAATATATAATAAATATAAAACTAAATAAACGAACCCTGGGTTCGCACTGCGTCCACGATCTCCACGATTCAAAAACAGCTTGGAGCACCAGTGGGGTTTAAAAAGGAGGCAGGGCGCATCCAAGAGAGGAAACTTGAAGGAATCGCGTGTCCGAGTTCATCGCCCTACGGTGGCGCCACGCGGTCTGTTAAGCTCTACTACGATGCAGACGCTCTCGTGATTGCGTCGAAGCGTAATCATCATGACGAAATTTTTGACAGTCAAAAGTTTTTGAAGGGTTCTACTAAGTTCCCTCAAGATCATTACAAGTCGATCCCATGACCCCCCAACAACAACCCCATCACCACCACCCCACCACCACCACCCCATGCTCATCACGATTCTCTCAAATCATGGCCATCGTCGCCCCAGTGTAAAACCCAGGATAAGGATTAGAACATATAATATTTGCTTAATATTTAATAACTGAATTACATAATTATAAAAAAAATAATAAATTGTGCGATAATTAAGACAACCCCCCCTCCCCCCGCACCTCAAATTCCATTGGCAGATCAATTTTTTTCAATACAATGACAAAAATGCGTACATTGTATGTTACAGTCAAACATTAAACACAATGATAGTAACACAATGAATAATAATAATAATAAAGACTGTATCCCATCTGTTTAGGAACTGTGTAAAACGCTGCCATGTTTTGGGTGCCAACTGACGCCTATCTCAGCCAACACTTGGCGAAGGCAGGATACACCCTGAACAGTTCGCCAGACCATCACAGAGCAACACATACACACCACTCACATTCACACTCACACCTGGGGTCAATTTCGGACAGACAGTAAGCAATGTGCATGTCTTTGAACTGTGGGAGGAAACCAGTGTACCCAGAGGAAACCCACGCGAGCACTGGGAGAATATGCACAGAGACGCCCTCGCCGAGGAATCCAGGACCTTCTTTCTCTGAGGTGGACGTGCTAATCACTACGCCACCGTCCTGCCCAGATATATAGAGATTATTGGCACCCAACATGTATCATATATACACATTTATAGTAAATATCCATTTCACTGAAAGGTGCCAATAATTGTGTGCGTGTGTCCTGATTGGCCACATATCGATTCATCATTCCAGTCTGAAGCCAGTGTTTAGATTTATAGTTATTAATAGGTCATGGCCTGGAGGAAATGACACGAGATCACGCACAAACCCTCCGACAGCTACACATTTCTCTCTCCACGGTATCATTTGGAATAATCCGGGCCGGAGATGAGGCGGGGAACAGAACACAATCCGGCTCTGATTACTATCATGTGTGTTGGATTGAAGTAGAGCACCAGCTGAGCGTGAGGAGTGGGGAGCAGGGACGGTTTGGGGAGTTCGGCTTCGTCGCGTTCCCGTGTGAAGACGAGCTGGATCCCGTTAAACAGAATGACCTGCGACCGCAGTTTGAACTTTGACCCCAGGACAAATTCTTACATTTTTATCTGATGAACCAAATTACTGATGGGGTCTCATTATTGCAGGAGTTTATACATCTCGCAGTGTAATGTTTCCCTCTCTGGTGGGAAGGTTTGTGCATCTGACCAATCAGATTGCAGAATTCAATCATGTGACTAATTTCCCTCATCAAGGTTCCCTCTTTGGGAGTTTGGCATTATTTCCAAAAGCTTAGCGGAGAAAATCCAGTGCAATCAAGAAACTGGTGTCTGCATTGTATATATGATCTAATGAAGAGGTCAAGCTAGTGCAGAATTCCCACAATGCACTTCTATACAGCTGAAATTAACCCTTTCTGGCTGATGCAAGACCCGATTCTCCTGTTAGGGATTATTTTGTGATAAAAACTAGCTCATCATCTCACTCACTGACTACAGAATCGCTTAATCCAACTCGGGTCGCGGGGTGGCCAGGGCCTATCTCAGCCGACACTGGGCGACACAGGGCGACACACACAACCATTCGCACTCACTCACTCACACATAGGGGCAATTTGCAAGAGCCAGTTAGCCTAATGTGCATGTCTTTGGACTGTGGGAGGAAACCAGAGTACCCAGAGGAAACCCATGCCAGCACAGATAGAACATGCAAACTCTGCAGAGAAACGCCCGGGACTCAAACCCAGGACCTTCTAGCTGTGAGGCGGACATGCTAACACCTACAGCACCATGACTGCCTTGTGATACATATTTACCGACTATGTCACAATTTTAATGCAGCGGAGGAATTTTGGGAGGGTCAGGTTTCTTTGACCAGACCTGGCAACCCTGCTCTTGATATTTTTTCCCTTCTGTTTATATATATATATATATATTCCTACATTCACACTGCATTCATATACAGCAGGATAGTTATCAACACGTACTCCCTCTGCTGTGTGCCGCATTTCATAATTTGGGGGGCTGCAGAGCAGGCGTTTCGCACTGATACAGAGCAGGTTGTAGGGGGAGAACCGGGCTCATGGCAAAAGCATTCACACATGGATGCTTCATAAACACACACACACGCACACACACACACACACCCACACAGGAATGAGAGTCAGGAGCCAAAGTGAACATGAGGAGCAGAGAAAACAACACGTTCATGCGGATCGAAGATAATTAAAATTCCTCTTATGCATTTTTTATGTACAGATTTGTACTACAGACCCCTGACTGTAACATACAGTACATCACAAGTGTATATAAATATGCTCTTTCCAATCTAGTTTCTATAGTAACCACAAGTTCTCAGGGACCTGTATATCCGATGCTCCACATAGTCTGAACCAAATAATAAACAGATCTAAAATTGTGTTGTTGTAGCTTATTATTGTTCACATGGGGATGTTTTCTGTAAGAGGTTTATTTAACTTTCATGAAAGGATTCATCAGTAACCTCCGTCCTTCAGGGGGTCCTCAGGATGAAGCGTGGACCATCCGGATTCTGTCTGACACAAAAAGCTGGGTTTGTTTTTATTTTATTTATACAGAGTTTAACAAAAACCTCAGTGCGCAGTGAAACCCACACTAAAACGAAATAGAATGTGCAGATGAAATCAGCTTCCTTTTTTTATTTAATTTCCCCCTCTTGGTCCCTCCATTTGCACCGCCATTGCTACCCAACTTACAAAATGAAGGTGAGACAGTAAAAGGTAAATTCCAGAAGGTGGCAGTAACGCGCTGTATAGTAATACTCAAAACTAGCGCTAACACTAAATAACAACTGAACCAAAACTAGTCTAGGGCTTCATAGTGGCGTAGTGGTTAGCATGTCCACCTCACAGCAAGAAGGTCCCAGGCTCGGGGTGTTTCTGTGTGGAGTTTACATGCTCTCCGCGTGCTTGCTTGGGTTTCATCCGGGTGCTCCGGTTTCCTCCCACAGTCCAAAAACATGCTAACTGGCTGTTCCAAATATTCTCTAAGTGTGAATGTGAATGGTTGTGTGTGTGTGTGTGTGTGTGTTGGGCCTGCGATGTTCTGGCGAGCTGTGCAGGGTGTACCTCGCCTTCGCCGCGAGTCGGCTGAGATGGGCGCCGGCCTCCCCGTGACCCTTCAGTAGTAGGATTTAGTGGTTTGGCAAATGGGTGAATAAAACTAGTCAAAAGTTAAATTTTTTTTTTTTTAACTACATTTAAAACTAATTCAAAACTAATCCGGAATAAAGAACAAACTGAAGGACTAGATAAAAATGAAAACTAATAGGACTCTAAGAACTACGATAATTCCAAAAGGAGTTAACTTTTCATTCATTCGTTCATTTATTCACCGAATTCCTTAACCTGGAGCCCATCGCAGCCGACTCTGGGCGAAGGTGGGGTACACCCAGAACGGCTTGCCAGACTAATGCAGAGTCACTCACAGGGGCAATTTGGAGAAGCCTAATGTGCATGTCTTTGGACTGTTGGAGGAAACCGGAATACCTGGAGGAAACCATGAAAGCAGGGGAGAACTAACACACACACACACACACATACACACACACTTATATACATAAGCACTGGGAAAGCAGGTGGGGGTCTAGATTTAGGTTTGGATTTATTGTCACATAAAACAAGAAGTATTAATTTTCTTATTTATAAAAATAAATATTGGTTGAAATTGGTGCTTTGATTGGCTTAGTGGTACATCAATCATGCTTGATCTGCGGGTTCGAATTCAGACATTGGGCAGGAACAGGTGCAGTCACGTGACCTTCTGATTAATTCTCTAACTGTGATGCAGGATGGGGGGAAACATATGATGGTGTTTGTTTTTTTTTATCATGACACTTAACTGCACTTCTAGAAGGTAAGGAGCTCCATGTCCTCCTGGAGGCTCATTCTGACTCCTTGCTGTTTGTTATGCATGCATGCTTGTTGTATTGCCAGGTCCCCTTAAAACGTCCCTTTCAATTATCTCTCAAAAGTTGGAAGTTCAGGAGATTGGAAAACAGAGACACATTTCTTCTTCTTCTTCTTCTTCTTCTTCTTCTTTTTTCCTCATTATCACGTGTGTTAGCGATTTCAGTTGAGTTAAAAGCTTTCACAAAGTTTCCATTAACTGACGCCAAAGTGCACTGCTGTAGGATTCAAACTGAAATATCACCCATGTGCTGTTTAGATTATGAGCACACACACTGCAGACTACGGTATAAATATTGTCGTTTGGAATATTTCTAGCTATAAACCTTGACTGTGCTACACAATGTGCTTATTTTTTCCCTTTAACATGCACTCTGTGCTCCCGGGGTCAAAGGTTACCTTCATTATAACTACAGTATGTTTGGATGAAGTTCCTCCCCAACTCGAGGACACCCCACTGTAGAAACCTTACATACAGGAATTGATTGATTGATTGATTGATTTATTAATTTATATATATTTTTAAGGAAGCAGGTATACATGCTCAGATGCTGGAAGTATTACCATGACGTCAATGGAGCAATTTGCATATTGATATGGTCAAGCATCATAATCTGAATATTAAGTTATAATGTGAATATATATA
>JAQMYF010000005.1:14745914-14755916 GCA_030014195.1 Neosilurus mollespiculum | reverse complement strand
TCCGTGGTGGTTAGTGATGGATGGATGAGTACCGTGGTGGTTCATGATGGGTGGATGAGATCCGCGGTGGTTAGTGATGGGTGGATGAGATTCGTGGTGGTTAGTGATGGATGGATGAGCACCACGGTGGTTAGTGATGGGTGGATGAGCACCGTGGTGGTTAGTGATGAGTGGATGAGAACAGCGGTGGTTAGTGATGGGTTGATAAGTACCGTGGTGGTTCATGATAGGTGGATGAGATCTGTGGTGGTTAGTGATGGATGGATGAGCACCGCAGTGGTTAGTGATGGGTGGATGAGATCTGTGGTGGTTAGTGATGGGTGGATGAGCACCGCGGTGGTTAGTGATGGGTGGATGTGATCCGTGGTGGTTAGTGATGGATGGATGAGCACCGCAGTGGTTAGAGATGGGTGGATGAGATCCATGGTGGATAGTGATGGATGGATGAGTACCGTGGTGGTTCATGATCGGTGGATGAGATTCGCGGTGGTTAGTGATGGGTGGATGAGATCCGTGGTGGTTAGTGATGGATGGATGAGCACCGCAGTGGTTAGTGATGGGTGGATGAGATCCGTGGTGGTAAGTGATGGGTGGATGAGATCCGTGGTGGTTAGTGATGGATGGATGAGCACCGCGGTGGTTAGTGATGGGTGGATGAGATCCGTGGTGGTTAGTGATGGGTGGATGAGCACCGCAGTGGTTAGTGATGGGTGGATGAGATCCATGGTGGTTAGTGATGGGTGGATGAGATCCGTGGTGATTAGTGATGGGTGGATGAGATCCGTGGTGATTAGTGATGGGTGGATGAGTACTGTATTGGATGAAAACAGTGATGCTTAGTCATTAGATGATGAGATGCAGTGGTGATTACTTATCAGTCTGTTTGACAGTGAAGTTAGTGACCACTTGTTACAGCACATACTGCACATTGATACAGTGAGTCGGCAAATCTGTGTAAAGCCACGAAAAAAATTATCTTTGGCCGACTCGCTGTTTGATCAAGGCCTCCTGCCAAATCTAGTGTGTAACATTAGGCTGCGTTCTCTTGCCCTGATTCCATCGGCCTAATGATGTCATTTGGAAAACAAATAAATTAGCCCTGTCACTCAAAGTGAGAGCCTAATACTTATATTCTGGTGCCAATCTGTTAACCCCTGGGGAAATTCTGGCCACACAATGCTCTCATTAATGAAAGTCTTCAGTTTGAATTTCAAATGGGGTGTAGCGACGGCAGGACAAAGCGCAGTTTGGAGAGCAAGCACACATGGGACTGCTGGTTTTTGGGGGTGGGGGGGGTCGAAATCAAGCCTATGGAATACACTACTCTTCTGAATTATTAGAAACTTTGCAACTTTTGAGAAACTCATGACCTTTGATCTTTTGATGATGAGCTAAAACAGTGACCTCAGTTTTAATTTCAGCGGATCAAAAGCGTTCCTCTGGAGCGCATTCGCTTGATGCAGATGTAATACGCGAGAACGTTTTCATCTCTTTTTTGATGAATGTGTCGGTTTTTAAGACTAATATTTTTGGATTACTGTTTTGTTATGCTAGCCGCCATTGCTTGGTGCTTGTGCTTTTTGGCAAAGCCTTAATTAAAAACACAAATGAGACGACACAACACGTGGCAGGAGTCATCCTTCACATTTTAGAGCAAGTGATTTATGTACGATTGTGTGGACGGCGATGCTGGATGGTGTTCCAGTTACAAACCCAGCCAGTAATCAAGGCCAGGCTAATTTTTGCAGAAGCTTTGAATAAGCACTACTAGCGAGTAAAGCGTGCATGTTCACTGTTTCTGAGCTTGTCCTGGCAGGCTTTAGTGGAAGCTTAACATATTTTGGACTTTATTTCATTTTTGTTGGACGACTTAAAGCTATCCATGAGCTCTATTAACTTTATAATTAACGTCCTCGCAGCTCTCCAGAAAGCTAATGGGAGGTCCTGGAAAGTATAATGCGACGTGACACTCGTGAGATGGCTGATTTTGAACAGTTGCAAACATATTTTAAGTAAAAATTTGATTAAAATCTCAAGCGCTGCTACAATGTTTAGGCTGGATAAAAAAATCCCGGTTCCTCATCAGAACTTTTTGAAAACCTAAATGCGGGTTGCGGTTGGTTTTTTGTTTTAGTTTGTTTTTTTTGTTTTTGTTTTTTGTTTTTTTTTTAATGGAGAAATGAGGTGACTGTCGAAGCCCAAAAGCTTTTAAAGTTAAATGTTGGTAAAGTGACTGAAGCCAGGAATTTGTTGGAGCAATTTTTTGGAGATTTTTGAATTGCGTCAGGGGAAACCCATCAATAGAACAGCAGCCTTGTTCCAAAAATCTTTAGAAAATATAACTATTTAAAACAGAACTTAACCAACGTGAGAATCACAATCAGAGCATCTTTGTTGTCTGAGGTGTTTTCCGAGATTTTGAGTGTCGCTTTTTTGGAAAAAAAAAACTACATGTGGTGCCAATTTCCGGGTGTGGGCGATGTAATTTATTTTTTTTAACCAGCCTTATGTAAAAGTCACCAATGCGAGGACAGCATAGAATTACACAAATATGGTCGAGGTGATCGTGAAATATAATGAAATCCTCATATGAAAAGGAAAAGAAAGCATTATTACCATCAAAGTCCATTTATAAGACCCAGTTTTCTGCACTGATTGATGACATCATCATTTTATCAATGATCATTTTCTTTAAACAAGGGTCGAGCATGGGGGGATCTTCATTTTCATCACTGGGGATTTGTGAACAGTTGGCTACTGTGGTGAATGAACATTCACCGTACATTCTGCAAATATTCCACAAGTACTCACCAGATGTTCACCATCCATCACTGATCTCATTTTCATTTGACAAGTTTTGAACATGATGAAAATTTTGAGGAATCTTTGGCGAACAAATGGTCACTTACAGTTCTGTGTACGGTCTGCAGACATTCTTTGCGGTCATGACCTATTGTTTAACCGTTCACCAGTCTCAAGAAGGTACTTGGAGGATACGTAGCGAAAAGATTGCGAACTCTGCGACGGTTGGTGAAAATCTGTGCTCAAGTGATGGTCACATGACCGTAATGTTATAAAAGGGTGACTCCGCAAGCGTTGGGCAAACAGCCCGAGAACAATCGGTACAGTCAACACATTCACCAAAATGTCACTGACTGTTCACAGGAATTGCCCAACTATTTGTGAACTGTTCATCAAGTACTTACCAGAATATCGCCTAAAAATCGCCAGAATCTCACTGACTGACAAATACTTGTCGGGTAGTTCAAAGTGGTGAATCGCTAGTTGCCCCGTCACCAAACGTTCATCGCTAGAATTTATACAGGAGTTTATGAGGATTGTCATACAGTGTGACTAATAATCTTAAAATCTTAAAAGTGCTGGTTAACCGGAACAGTTTTATTAGTGCGTTTTGTGCATTTGAGCGAATTAGCTGAGCTCTTGGGTTGGGAGGGATGGCATACACTTGCTATCCTGTCACTCATAGTGATCACTGGCCAATCACGTGCATCATGTTGGATAAGGCTTAACTCTGAAATGTAATACACTGCCCCTGAATATACATGTGCAACAGGTATCACATGCTTGCCCTCATCCCTCCTTGGTTGGCGATGGTTTTGTGGTATGGAGGCATGTGTTTGACAGGTGGGAATTGGCTACAAAAAATTAGGGGAATTAACTTGTAAATTGTTTTTGGTAGCGACTACCAGGGATGGAAGATCGAAGCTTTTTTACAAGGACTTTTATTAATCGGCCATGTCTTGCTTGATTGGTCGATGCAAATTACGACAAACTGTTTGATAATAAAGCTTGGATGAATGAATTGGCATCGCCGATTAATCGGTCATGCACTAATCAAAGACCTGTTTCCTTTAGGATAACAGTCAAATTTCCTTGAGGTTGTGGTTGTGCTTTTCCACCACATGGTTCCTTTAATTAGTTTTCTTGCAGCTCTGCTTAAGCAGAAACCCAGTTGTGGAGGTTCTCGGCCTTCAGTCTTTAGCCTGTAATGGAAAGGAGGAATGGGAAATCGAGGCTGTTCACATCTTCTTCCCATATGTCCTTATATGTGTTCTGTCCGTCACACCAAGTTCATTTCCAACAGCCATTCATCCAGAATATGTGCGGATGGAGCGATGGACTAGCTTCAAAACTTGGCTGTACTCTACGTCACTCATCTTGCAAATGGATGTTTCACGTATACGTGAAAATATGGCCTTTAGTCATGACAAACTGTGGATTAAAAAAAATAAATAATGAACCAATGAACCCGGCATCCCAATTCTGTCTCGCTATAACGTGAGTCATTGCGTCTTTGGGAGTTTAGAAGTTAATGTGTAGAAATAAGACCGCTATACATCAGGTTCATTCTCGAACCGCAAAGGTGTGGGAAAGTCCCTAAGCGGAAGACAAGAGAAAGAGGCCAATGTGAGCTACAGTTCATTCTCCAGCGCTGAGCTGATCTTTACGTCCAAGCTGTATCCAAATCAATCATGCACTTTCTCTGAAATATCGCTCCCTCACGCTCGCCTGCCCTCCTGCAGCACGCCTCAGCCAAAAAGCCGAAACTCGGTTCTAATTACTCTGTCAGTAATTAAGTACGTCAGGCTTCGAGCCAGTGCTGTCTGTTCTGCAGTTCAGAGAGTTCTCCTGAAAGAAATGGTATTATAATTTATTCTCATGCAGCATTAATTCGTTATAAATTTCCTTGGATGACCCCCATCATGAATATGTTCTCAGCTAATTTAGTGTTCATGTCATGCCTCAATTATGGTAATTACTAGCTACTGAGAAAAAAAACAACCCTGTACTGTGCTGTATCTATCCTTATCCTAGTCAGCGTTGTACTGAATCCAGAGTCTATTACAGGAACACTGGACTGGGTGCATGGTAGGAATACACCCTGGACAGAATGCCATCACTGGGCACCAGGCACAAGCATTTACACCTGGGGTAATTTATTGTCTCTGGTCTACTGGCATGTGATAGGAGTTGGGAGGAAACCTGATGGAAGCCCATACAGCTAAGAGGAAATCATGTGCAACTCCATACTTACAGTAACCTGAACTCAGGGTCAAACCCTGGGAGACATAGTGCTCTGGTGCCTCCCTACCAAAAACATGAAATAAATTCTACAACAACGATATAAACTCTAAAAACCTTTTTTTTTTTCCTGGCGCGTTCTGATGAAAAATGATCAAAGAAGTCATGATTCTTATAGGTAGAAACACTATGTGGCCGTTCGTATGTGATTCTTGTCCAAATTGTCGGAAGCATGCAGTTGTGTATAATTACTGTAGGACTCCCGAGTGGGGCTACAGAATGCTCCATCATTGCACCGTCATGTGGAGATCTCTGGCCTGAAACCTGATGATGCCCCAGCCGTCCATGGCCGGGAGCCCTAAAGAGCATAACCGACTGAGCTCTTGCGGAAGGAGGAACACTTCTTTGTCAATCAATGAACAATTATGGCCATCTGTGAGGTCATGCATATAAAGATGGGTGGATAGCTCTTTCCTCCAGGTGTGTAACTCCCAGTCTGTGATGTTGCATGACGAGCAATTCAATATAATATAGTTGGCTGGGACAACATGCCTTAGAGAAAGCACATGTTGCCCTTCGCCCTCCCTGGTTGGTAGGTGTCCTTAGGGAAGATATAGAAGAGCTGCCCGGTGGGGGGGAGTCCATGGATAACTTTGGGAGGAACGTCAGGGAAAAATCCTAAACAATCATAAACAAAAAGCCTAGGGATAAACTGGAATGCCAACTGTACCCCAAGGCCTCCTGGGTGAGTCTGAAAATCAATGCAACTCCATCTACAGAATTCGGCAGACGTCCTTATCCTGAATGACTTGTACGATTGAGCAACTGAGGGTTTAGGGCCTTGCTCAAGGGCCACTCACTCACCACTGGTCCCTTCATCACAAATTCCACCAACCATACTTAATAACCTAGTGGAAAGTCTTCCCAGAAGAGTAGAGGGTATTGTAACAGGAAAGAGGAATGGAATGTTCAAAATGGGCATATGGGTGTGAAGGTCAGGCGTCCTCACCTTTTTGGTGAAAGAACAGTGATCACTAACCCTGTTCTTGGAGATCTTCCTCCATGGAAACTTCAACTCCAACCCTAATCATGTCCACCTGACTAACTAATGGTTGGCTTCAGAAGTTCTTGATCAGATAAACAAGGTGTGTTTTGCATTTTTTGGGTGAAGACAAAGGGGGGGGGGCAAAAATAGAAAGGCAGGAAGGTAGGTCAGAAATTTTCTTTCTGGCTGAAGTCTGGACAGCACCAGTCATTGGTGAGCTCACTCTAAAGCCTGACAGCAACTTCTTGGAAAAGAGGTTAGTGCCCTGACCCCTCCCAAACCAGCGTTGTAATTGATCCTTTCAAAAATAAATCATGAAATTGTTGCTGGCCGGACACCACTAATCGGTGCCAAGTCCAGTGATACCATCAAGTCTCCTTGGCAAGCTCGACTGACTCCTACTCCAGTTCACTGCCCATCTGGACGTTCTGATTCACGCTCTTTACTGGAAAACTTGTTTCATGTGGTTGTGCGGTCTGTTGCAGAGGTATGACCGTCCTTAGACTGTTGTTCTATTGAACACTTCCTCACGCAAAGCTTCTCAGCAAAACAGCCTAATTTGTGTGTGTGAGTAATGCTTCGAAAATGTCCTTCAACCTTTTTACAAGCACAAACTGCCAAAATCGATTGAACAACCATCCTCGAGGGGTTTTCTTAGTCAAACCTCAAGCTCAAACCACATTCGCATTCTAGAAAGATCCGGTACCGTCGCACCAGTATGCACATGGCTAAGGGGACCACAAGACATTTTAGCCTTGTACGCTTTCACACGGCCATCCGCATCCACCATGCCTGGTTCTGCTTTGTCATTTTAATATTAATGGTAATGAAATACGTCTGTAAACGGGGCCACCACCTTCTTTCTTCACCCCCATGCTGCGCCTCTACTCGCCTGTCCGTCTTTTGAAGCGAAAGCTTATACACCTCAGCCCCCATTAGTGTGCCTAACGTCCGCAGACGCTCCCCGGGACTCCTGTGGTCTTTGGCCTACACTTCAAGCAGAGCTCTCCTAGCAGGAGGTTAAGTAGGTGTGTTCGGCGCAGCAGAAAGGGCTCCATGATCCACTCCCTGATCCGTGCAGATGCTGGCTTTTCCCTTTTCAGGGACTGCGGTGGATTTGGGTGGGAACTCGGTGGATAGGAGTGCTGATATGGCCTGGGATTTTCTACCGACTGAAGGGGAAGGGTACAGTGGGAACTGTGTTTGAGTGTAAAGAGAAAACGGTTCCATGTGCTCTTGTGATTTATACTTCAGCATATCTGAGGAGGAAGACGACGTGTACGTGTAACTCTGAAACAGTAAAACAAAGTGAATAATAAAGTGAATATCACTTCCAAAATTATTTGTATCGTATCTTTTCTGTTCTTTTCTTTTACTTTCCACTGTACTACAATTTTCTTTATGGTCCCTTATTTTACATTTCTTTTTGCTTTTCATTTTCTAATTCTTTCCTTTCCGTTGTTCTTCCCTCCTTTTCATCTCCTCTCCTTTCCTTTCCTAATTCTTTTCTTTCTTTTTTTTTTTCTTTCAATTATTTCCTTTCCCAGGCTCGGCTGTTTCTTTGTGGAGTGTACATGTTCTCCCGGTGCTTGCGTGGGTTTCCTCCGGGTACTCTGGTTTCCTCCCACAGTACAAAAACATGGAACTTTTTTTTTTTTTTGGCAGTTCCAAATTACCCCTAGGTGAGAGTGAATGTGAATGGTTGTTTGCCCTGCGATGGCCTGGCGAGCTGTTCAGGGTGTACCCCGCCTTCGCCCAGAGTCGGCTGAGATGGCGCCAGCCTCCCTGCAACCCTAATTAGGATAAATCGGTTTAGAACATGAATTCTTTCCTTTTTCTTATTTTTTCCCTTTCCTTTTATTCCTTTCATTCTTTACATACATCTTTTTTCTTTTTTTTCATTTTCCCCCTTATTCTTTTCTTTACTTTTCCTATTTGTACCTTTAATTTTCTTTCCTTATTCTGTCCTTTCCTTCATTTTCCTAATGCTTTCCTTTTAATTTACTTATTCTTTCCCTGTCCACTTTCTCCTTCCTTTTTCCTCCTTTCAATCCTTTCTCTTTTTTCTTGATTGTGATCACAGTCAGTACAGATTACAGTTTTTAATAAAGGTTTTGTTTAGGTGTAATGGTACAGGACTGCTCTTTATCCCCAGACTTGGTGTATCGTTATCCTGAAAGGGTTTTAAATGCTTTTAATGAAGGCCAGAACTTGGCTTCACGCGTCTGGGAACCTGCCACAGAACACTGACACCAGAGCCAAATGATAGCCCTTTTAGATCGCCGAACAAGTGCACATATGTCTTACCTGTTTAGTTTGGAAGAAATCCTGACAGATTGGCCCGGAGACTCACTTCTTTGATAAAAATGCGTTCAGATCTTTGGCAGTGAACCGTCCTGTCTCTTTATAAAAAAAAACAAAAAAACAATAATAATAAAATAAATGGTCTGGAGGTTAAATCATGTTCATGCGTAGATTTGGAAAGTTCATTCGTGTCCACCTGGCTCGGAGGTGAGGCGCTCAGTGGTCAGAGCCGTTATATTTTATGAGCTTGTGCTTAATATAGAGAGCAGATGTGATCAACATATGAATAAAAAGTGTGAATAATTTATCAAAGCTACAGCGCGCCGACTCGACCTCAAAGGAGCAGTGCGGATCTGGACGTGTTGGAAACTAAGAAAATCAGACCTGAAATGGATTTAATGCTGGTGACGGAAAAGGTTCAGAAATAATTATTTTTACAAAAATTTTCATGATTTGAATTAAAAAAAAAAATTTTTTTTAATGTTGCATGTTATTTGTTTTTTTTTTATTTAATTTTTAAAAAAATATCCTTCATTAGTTTTTAATCTTATTTTATCATTACATTATTCATATATTTAAATCCTTTTTCACAGAAACTCTTTACTTATATTCACATAATTAAAAAATAATTAATACTAGTTTTTAAGTTAACATGCATTTTTTTTTACTAAAAATGATAAATTTACATATAATTAATCCTATTAAATTCTTCATTACGTAAGTAATTGATTATTATTATTAATTACCTTAATTATTAGTTTATTGACCCAAGACGCACTGCCTGTTTTGAATAATTTTTTTTTTTTTACCTTCAGGGTTTATTTATTTATTTTTTTATTTAAGCCCCTCATCATCCCATCACTCATTTGCCGGACTTCTTAATCCCACTATTAGGGTCGTGGGGAGGCTGGAGCCTATCCCACCCAACTCTGGGTGAAAGCAAGGTACATCCTGAACAGCTCGCCAGACCATCACAGGGCCAACACACACATACAACCATTCACCTTCACACCTAGGGGCAAGAACAACCAGTGTGCCTAATGTGCATGTCGCTGGACTGTCGGAGGAAACTAGAATACGTGGAGGGAACCCATGCAAGCACGGGAGACCATGTAAAAACATCCACGCTGAGCCCAGGACTCGAACCCAGGACCTTTTTGCTGTGAGGCGGACGTGCTAACTACTAGCACCGTGCCGCCCTTATGCGCGTACGTGATTCTTCACCACAAATTCTTTTTTAAATGCGATTTTTATATCCAAATGATTGTGTAAATATCCCTTTGTGATTTATTAGGCATGTGGTTTATTGTCGTATCGGATTCACCGCTTGGGATTTTTTGGAATTTCAGGGCGTATCCGGGTGAAATCCTGTGTGATCACATTACTCATATTATTCCATGTGAAATGGGGTTTTTCTGCAAATCAAAACCATTTCATTCATTTAAAAGATAAAACTTGCTTTAAAACAGGAAATAGAAGTTTCAAAAAATCTTAACATTGCAGGTTTTGTTGGATTTTGGGGTGGTGTGTGGGGGGGGAGGGTGGAGTGTGTGTGTGTGGGGGGGGTGTGTGTGTGTGTGTCGGGGGGTGTTGTGTGGCTGGGGGGGCTC
>JAQMYF010000005.1:14701901-14744484 GCA_030014195.1 Neosilurus mollespiculum | reverse complement strand
TCGGCTGTGATGGGCGCCAGCCTCCCCGCGACCCTAATTAGGATTAAGCGGTTCAGAAAATGAATGAATGAATGAATGAATGCATGAATAGCAGTTTCAGACACATGAATGATCCTACAAGTCCATGAAGTAAGTTGTGAGGTGGGGGTCTCCATGGATCGGACTTGTTTGCACAGCACGTCCCACAGATGCTCGATCGAATTGGGATCCGGGGATCTTGGAGGCCGAGTCAACACCTTGAACTCTTTGTTCCCGAAACCATTCCCGAATAATTTTTGCAGTGTGTCGGGGCGCATTATCGCGCCGCATTTAGGGAAAACCGTTGCCATGAAGGGGCGTGCATGGTCTGCAGCTGTGCTCAGGTAGGCGACGCGTGTCAAGGTAACGTTCACGTACACATGACGTCTCGGAATCCTTCACTCGGTGTGTGAGGTTTGATTTGTGACGCACGCTGTACAGTGACGTGCGTTACGCTTCACTTAGTTCTGAGTCAATAACATGAGACCAACAAATTTGACTTAGCGTAGCTGTAAGGCATGCACGTCCATAAGCAGCTAATTACGCAGCTCCAGATGGGATCCCTGCATAAATGGAAACAGAAACCCATGAAAGAACATGTGTGTGTTTGTGTGTGTGCGCGCGTGAGTGTGTGGTTTTCTTTTTTTGTTTTGAAATCCAGAGCAGACGCTTAACATGCGCACTGTTCAGCACGGTCATTTGTCCTGCACTTGATTACGCATCTGCTGTTAAGGCTCAGGTCCTGGGTCTGCGTGGGAATGCCCACCTACATATGTATTAATCCTTTTGTACCCCCCCACCCCCCCAATAGCCTGTGAAAATAAACTCGACGCCAAGCGTGTGCCGCGATGCCTGAAGCACCGTATCTCGAACCAATCCAGAACAGCAGCCGCACCGTTCCCACCCTGTCGAACGAAATGCTGGAAATAGCTTTTAGTGTCGCCGCACATGTTTTTGATTGATGATGATGCCAGCGTTAGGATTAGGCCAAATGAGAGAGAAACCCAGAGCTGGAAATTTTATAGCCACTTTATTAAATTATGACATATTTACCTTTTTAGGGTGAAAAGAGGCGGGTGGTGTTGTTTAGGTGTGCGTTCGTGAAGCATAGAACCTGAAGTGGGAGGCTTTCCAGAAGTACGAAGGAGACTTCCAGGGTCATTATACTCAACGCACAGGCACTCGCTTTCAATTACGCCGCCATGACCGGAGCTCGGCATGGCAATGAATCTTAAAAGCTTAGCCTAAACATACCACTCAATATTTGAATTCAGTGACATTTCTGCAGACCGGTGATTAATGACACTTTCATAATAGTTTGCTTATTCTCTTCCGATGGGGAAAAGACGGCTGTTCGGTCATGAATCGCCGCATTATTGAGCCCTGGTCTACTTCTACGCAGGCGTAGGAAGTTACACAATACGGTTGTTTTATGGACTTGATTTTTCTTTCATGTCATACGTTATGTTTGTGGACACCCGACCGTCACACCGTATGTGGTTTTTCCTCAAAGTGTGTAGATCCAAACCTGTTCTGGGCGTCGTCTGTACCCCAGACCGGTTCATCCGGCGTCAGTAATGCTCTCGTGAGACTATTAACACGGCAAAGGCAGGACTAACGCTGGACCAGGATCTTCAAAACATGCACACAAGTATGGCGGTCAGGTGTCCATATACTTTTGGCCACATTGTTTGCAATATCCTCAACAACGTATGCTGTGAACCGCTTAATCCGACTAGGGTTGCACAGGAAGGCTATCTCAGCCGACACTGGGGTACACCCTGGACAGTTTGCCAGACCATCGCAGGGCCAACACCCAAACAACCATTCACATTCACAGCTAGGGGCAATTTGGAACAGTCAGTTAACTTAATGTGTTTGGACTGTCGGAGGAAACCCAGACAAGCATGGGGAGAACAAGAAATCTCCACACTCGAACCCAGGACCTTCTCGCTTTGAGGCGGACATGCTAACCGCTAAGCCGCTCACAAGCGAATCTGAAAAAACGGAATATCTTTTCTTCTCTTCTACGTGACATCGCTCCACTCCCACTGCCCTCCCAAGGGTGCACAAACCTTCGCTTTTGACGGTAAATCTCCACATTTTTATTTCCTTAGACTCAAGTTACCAAAACAAGAAACCTCAGCCAGCTGTAATGCAGTGACCAAGAGCTTCATCTTTTAAAAAAAAAGTCAGTTGATTGACACAACAAACCTTTTTTTTAAGATTTAAGAGGAAGCTGTGTTGCTTTTGAACCCCGTGATTCACTGTCCACGCTCCAAAATGTCCATCTGTGCGTCGTCCTTCCCGGCAAGTCAGGAAAAAGAAGGCCATTTCAAAGCTTTTCTACCCCCCCTCCCCCCCCTCCTCCCCGCTCGAGTGATTCATCAGTCATCTGGCACCTCCATTTGCCCCACGTCATAACTCCGAAACCTTAAATATGTGATCGTTCATAAAGTGGACAAGGCTGGCTGGATATCAGCGCTGCCTGAATGACGTTTCTGTGAGGTCTGTGTTTGACAGCTCGAATCGAGACGAAGGCGTTGTGCGCAACGGAGACGAACGCGAAGGACTTTTAAGCAACCTGATCCACGGCAATGCAAATAAACAACAGCAAGACGAACTCCGTCGCTCTCACATCTGATAAGTATTGCATCCAGGAAGGAGAAAAAAAAAAACAAAAACACCCACGTAATAAATATATCAACACCAGCTAACTGTGTCTGGCTAATCGTGTATGTTATAGTTGGTAATAAACACAAAATAAATCATCATTTAATCAGAAGTACAAACACTGGGCTGGAAATCAACAGACTCAAAGCACGGCTTTGTGTTTTATTCTGGCATGGGGGGTGGGGGTGTCATCTAAATAGAGCATGGGAATTAAAATTTATAATCTAAATGAACCCAGGGTAATTAAAGGGGCGGTTGGTTGAAGAAAATAGCCCTAATATCATGAACAGTGCTATCAAACACAGCGTCATCGCTCAAATAGATGGAAATTTGGTTTACGGGGAAAACTAGACATGCACAGGGTTCAGACTTCCAGTTTGTATGTTCAGCCCAACGAGATTTTAAACAGTCCGTTGTGTAATCCATTCCCACTCCACTGTTTAACAAATATCGACGAGTATTTTGAATATTTATGGCATATTTAAATGACTTTTTGGCAAATAAATTTGTATAGAAGTCATGGCATAGCTTCTTTAATACTGAATTTTTATTTATTTATTTATTTATTTATTGAAATAATACTACAGCGTTACTGAATTCTCTATTCTGATTGGACAGGATTTGATTTTCATTAAACAGAAAAATTATAATGATGTAGTTGTTCTAAAATGTTATTATTTTGGTTTATTCTATATTTAGTTTTAGTTTTTACTTTACAGTATATTACGACCACTAGAGTAGAACTGAATAGTTTTAGCTTAGATTTTAATTTATTTATTTATTTATTAATTTTAGTTTTAGTATAAATTTAGTTATTATGTTATGGCACTACTTTAGTTGACTTTTTATTTAGTTTTTAACAGTGTGTAGCACCCACACTGCAAATTCTGGGGGGGAATTAACTAGTTGCTTTTTTTTAAATAATATTTTAATTTTTTTTCATTTTAATTCATGTTACATCCATTATTGTAGTTTTTATAAATTTTGTGGGTTTTTTATATGTATTTCAGTTGATTTATTTATTTATTTATTTATTAGCTGTTGGTTTTAGCGGCGCTCCAGAGCGCCATACTTGTCTTATGTGAACGTCGTAAAGCCATGCGTTCGATCTTGTTGCGTCTGTGCTTACGTGCTCACACAGGCAACCCAATCCATGCAGAAAATGCCGGGGGAGGGGGGGGGGGGTATCACACTTGCACTTTGCAGTTTATTCTCTTCATAGACATAAACACAAGACCAGACAGGACCCTCACATGACGTGCCTTTGGTGACCGCCATATTACCAAGGACCAAAATCCTGCGTTCCAATAGGATGGGTGTTGAATGTTGTGCTTCCACAAGTGAAATAATAAAGGAATAAAGGAATAAAATTTCACTTGTAAGTATTGTATCTACAGAATAAATGCATTCTTAGCAATTTATTCGCTGTATATTTGTTTAATTATATCTGTATAACAATATGGCTCAAAATAAAGCACAAAAATGAAGCAGAATTCCTCAATCCTGCAGCTTGTTTACGTGTATAAAGCCAAGTTGTCAAGTGTAACCAGTCTCGAGTAACACGTGATATTTTGAGTAGCGCCAGTCTTGTGTCTGTCTCTGATTCTCTTACTTTATGTGGATGCATGTTTGTGTAAACTTACACATGCAAACATTTTCAGACCTCTGCTTTTAGGCACCGCCTAAATATTTATTATTCTTAGTTTTGGGTTTTTTTTGTTTTTTAATTTAAAGTTTACTTGATCAGAGGATCAAAGGTTCCTGGTGGACCTTTTGCCTTTAACATTTTCCCCTGATTGACCTAATTAACTAATTAATGGCTCTTCATAACTTGAAGTGATTGTTCTAGAGCAGGGAAACATGCAGGACGGGGTTGAGAGTTGAGAGGACCAGGACCAGGGTTGGGAACCTCCGCACTAGGAAAAAAAGGAATATCCCAGACATGTTATCTGCTTCATTTTTTCCCCCCCTAATATTTCGAGCCCAACCTCAACTCCGTGAAGTCCATAACATCTGAATAAAACTGAAGCCACATTTACAAGGCCAGTGAACTGTTCATGCATTTCATTTCAAACCGCTCGCGCTTACCGTGAACACGGCACACATGGCTGAGTGTCCATTTAAAGTCATAGCTAATAAAACAGACACCAAAAGGCTGAGCTGAATCATTTCCCCGACACGAGGCAGCGATGGCAAAATCACTGGAGACGAATCACATCCTGAGTCGGGTTCCACAAACCAGATCAAGATTAACTTTTTTTTGTGGCCAAGGCTGCAGATTTTTTGAAATGTACCCATAAAACAATATGAAGCTTGCTCAAAAAAACCAAAACAAAAAAAAAACTCCAACAACATCTGGGTCTTCATGTTCCGTGAGCAAACCCTGGAGAACGACTCGGGCTTTTGCGGCCGGAATAAAATGCAAGACATATGGTGCCCACCATCAATCCATTAAACGTGTTGATAATCCTTTCATTCAGCATTCGGAGAAGATTTTATTTGGGGGGGTTGTGGGAGCTTCACTGTAGACGGTGTTGATCTGACCCTGAGCTGCGGAGCTCCAGATGTGCCCCTGAAACACCTAATCATTTTCTCCCAACTGGAAGAAACGGGTAATGTCTTGTACGCGGACGCCGTTCTGTGGCAACCTTCAAGGAAGTTGACGATCGTGTAATGAAATTCCCCTGGAGCTCAGCAATCTTATGTACAAGCAACAAGTCATTTGATGCACTCAATAAAATAAAGCATTCCTGGGTATCTTTTCTTTTTTTCTTTCTTTCTTTTCACACTTAAGACACTTTAACTAAAAAAATTGTTTATTGCTTTCAAGCGCATAAACAAATCATAACTCTGCGCCGTGGACTGTACGGTACTGGAATGTGGACCATATGAGTGGTTGGTGGTGATGTGGGGAAGGTGGGAGTGAAAGGGGGTGGTGGTGGTTAACCAGTCTGGACCATAAAGAGCCGTCAGAACATGTAAGCTAGAGCTATATATTTAATAAATTAAACAAATAAGCTTCTTGTGATGGAAAAAAAACCAAAGAAAATGTAAATAAGAGGAAGATTTGAGATTAAAAAAGTTTGTTAGTACCTCATTTAATCACAAAAATATAGTGAATCTTATTTATATATAAAAATGAACCCAGAAAGCATCCATTTTTATTCATGTCTCTAAATTACATCTATGATACATTTACACTCTGCACTGGATCGCAGTCAGTCAGTCATCCTTCAGAAAATGAAGAACACATTATAGAAGAATATACTCTACGCTTTTTCTCTTTCTTCTTTTTTTCCCCTGAATGACCTTTTTAGTCTTTTCTGAAGCGCTGTAGGACCGTCATGAGCTCAAGGTCACGCAGATGCTTTCTTTATTGGCTGAATCCAATGACCACCATCACCTGAAGACAAGATATTATCACCATACTGAAGGAAGCCCCTCCCACTGTGGGGGTGGAGCCTGAGAACGTCCTGTCGTGATTGGACCTCCCGTGATCCTGTGAGTCGGCCTTGATGGTGATGTAGCCGTTGATGATGCGGATGACTGGCGGAGCCGGGTCCAGTGTCGTGCTGCGAATGAGAAGAAATCAGATTATGGATATGGTCTATAGAAATGTGGGCTACAATTAAACACAGGCTGCGTCCAAACAGAATAATAACTCTATACTATAAGTGCACGAAAAAAAGGGTGTCTGAATACCCAGTAGGCATTTGGTGGCAGTCGATTGGTATCTGGATGATCTTCTACATCTGTAATATGCAAACGTACCACATTAAGATTCACTGTGCTATCCCACAATTCAACAGGAGCATCTCAATATCTGAGGAAGAATCACTCACGCACTTCCCGAACCGCTCAATCCTGCTATTAGGGTCGGGGAGGGGTGGAGCCTATCTAATCCAACAATGGGCTTGCCAGACCATTGCAGGGCAACACACACAGCCATTCACACTCTCACCCGCACCAAGGGATAATTTGGAACAGCCAATTAACTTGATGTGCATGTTTTTGAACTATGGGAGAAAACCAGAGTACCCAGGAAAAAACACAAATGCCTAAACTAAGCCTGGGATTCAAACTCAGGACCTTCTTGCTGTGAGGCGGAAGTGCTAAAGAAGAATCCCCTGGTGGGAAAATAAAAAGAAGATGTTGAACCAATGGAAAGCCGGTTGCTGCAGTGTCTAGGGAGATGTACAAAAGTTTAAAATCATTTCCATTGTAGAACTATTTTTTTCTTTTTCCATTTTCCCAGCATGCTTGGTTATATACGCTGTCTGAAAACATCCAAGTCAGATGACCAGTAATATGCTGCGGTAGTACATTCAAATTGTGTCCTTAGTACTTGCTCTTTTATTTCTAGAATGTAGTAGAGAGATGGCCTCCCAGCACACTCACAAGAAAGGTGCCCGCTTCAGAAAGTCGACCAATCAGTGCAGAGTAGGCACAAAGAACAGAGAGACAATAAATGGGAGGAGGAAGCCAAACAGGCACCACTCAAAATCAGTGTTTCAAGAGGAGGCCAGTATTATACCAAATTTCAGACTTTTATTTTTCATTGCGGACACTAGTGGAGCACCAAAGTATGATTCCTAATAAAAAAACCCTCCACAGTTCTTTAGGATGCTGCTTCCCACCTCTCCCTGAAACACTGATTTTAAATGGTGCCTGTTTGGCTTCCTCCTCCCATTTATGGTCTTTCTGTTCTTGTGAATACTCTGTTCTGATTTTCACCTTTTTGAAGTCGGTCACCTTTCCTTTCAGGCCACTGTGCATAGGTGGAGGCAGTGGGGGAAGGCCAGTCAGTCAGAATGCCCAGCACACCAAAAAAATAAAAAAATAAAAATTGCATTAGCAGCTCAGAGGGAAAGTTTAAACATGCGCCAACCTGGTTATTCAATGTTGTAACATTTATGGGTCAAAAAAGTGAAAACTGCACAATATCTAAAACTTCACATTATCTCCCAATTGTACTGAGGCTATTACATACTAATGAGTTTTCAGATGCAACCATAATTTGATGCTTGTTTTTAATGAACCCACAAGATATACAGAGGTCATAGATTTTTTTATTTTTTTATTTTTTAAGTCAAGCATCCTGTAGCTGTTTTTATGAAGGCAAGAAATGATGTCCTGTTTTTCCTCAAACGTGTGTTTTGCAACAGAGTGTTAATTGTTGTGGTCTGTTAATGACTAACACGTGATAGACACTGAATTAGTTCCCTCCACTCTTTCACGTTAAGCTTCCATTATCAGGTTCTGGGTGAATATAAAGGTTTCCTGGTGTAACCACCTCAGCTCATGAGCTTAGTATCTTTTTTATTCACCTGTTTTACATCTTGTTTTAATTCGGTGTCTGCTTACAATAACACTAACAGAACCGCATGACCAGAGGAACAATACTGTGTATACGCGATAACTTGGCAGTGCAACACAGATACATAGAAAGTGGAAAAGTCTGATATCAAGAGTTAAGAAACAGAAGAAGGGATATGAGATTAAGAGACATAATAAAGATGGTTGATTCCATTTTATTTCCAAGAGATACCACTGTATTTCATGTTCATTTATTTTACCTGGGGGATGAACGGGAAAGGACTGTAGAATTGGTTGCTATGGATAAGGAAACTCGCCGTACGCATATCATGACTGTCCTGATTGGCACTGAAAATGATGGATTCTGGTCAGTACTGCTCCTGAACTGATTTCCTATATTCATGCTTACATTTAAGTCATTTTGGCCTTTACCTGATGTGACCTACAATTGAGACTGGTCCCAGGGCCCTAGAGTGATCATGGGATTTGAACTCCTGACCTTCTGAACCATGGAGTCATCACTTCTGTGCACAGTTTTTTCTCTCAGATTCCTAACTTTTCTCTCTCAAACCCTGTCTGGATCTTAATTACTTCCAAGCCAGAACAAGTTATGATACTGCTTTAATGTTGTTGTTGTTGTTGTTGTTGTTAGCAAAATGTCCACCTGTGTTCCTGTTGGGAAACGAGAAGATGGTAGCTAGCCATTTCTATCCACCAAAAATGTGTATGGTGGGGGAAAACGGTGTAAAACACACTTCAGTATTCAGAAAGCACCAAATATGTTAATTTTTGTCCTGCTCATATGCTTGTAGTTAATATTATTTACTTTACAGTGATTGGCTTTGGCTTTAACACATGGGAGCTTGATGTCGTCACATTTCTTTCAGTTTTCCTTAGCCTGCTTTCCAATGTTTCTTTCTTTTCCCCCCTTTAAAATCCTTACTCTGAATGAAGGGTTATTTAAGCTTGATTCGAGTCCTCTAATGCGTTTGGACAGTTAGCATTAGGCCATGCATCAATGCAATAGCAAAAAAGCAACTGTTCAGCTGCCCACTGTAAACCAAGGGGTCGGGATAGGGGGCCGGAGGTTTTTAAAGCTACTAATAATCTTGTATATAGAAAGCGATGATCCAAAATGCAGGAATATTCAACGCCAATAATTTCCAGTTTCAGTGTTTGTAATAGTCCATTACAGCACGGTGCAAGTTTATAAAACGGGAATTCACAATAAATACGGTTATTTTTTCCAAGCAAATGGACAAAGAAAAAAGACAACTGTTGAGTTGGGTAAAAGTCTGGCACAAGTCAAGGTTAGCCCGCTTCATGCTTTGTGAATAAATTGTTTTAGTGAAATTACATCCATTTCCTTGGACTCTGTCAACAGTTTCTGCAGACCAATGGGACTCTGAGGTCCAGCTAGTTTTTCCTTTAGCCTTTGAGTCCAGCTGGCTAAAACACCACGGCTTGTACACATTGATTTAAAATGGTAGACAAATTAATTCAACAGATTCTCTAGAGCCCCGGGATGATGAAGGACATATGTGCATGTGTAGGAGAGAGAGACTGACAGAGACACAAGGCTCTCTATAATAAGGCCCCTGGACATCAACTTGCTCGCCAAACGTTTGGGTCCCAGATGAGCTTCTCAGCTGCAGGTAAAAATAAATTCAGTATATATCCAGAAAATATTGTTTGCTTTCACAGTCTGGGTTTCACCTGCCGCAGAGCACCAGAGTATATTTTAATAATGAATCTGGTAAAGGGATATTTTTGCACTAGTGTAGACGAAGGCAAAATATACACAGACCATCAGATGGCATTTGTACTAACACAGTACAGGGATATTTGTCTTAGAGGTGGTATATATTTGGTAGAAATCCATAAAAAGCTATAAAACAGGTGACCTAAATCAAATTTACACTCACACTACAGTAGTTATTTACTTTAGCTACTGATGATGAAGTCCCCTATCATTTTACAGTAGTTTATTTTAATAATGTGGTTTATTAGCAATGGTTTAAAACCTTGTGATCTACAACGCTGTGTTACTTGTTTCAAATGGCCTGATTTACCACATTAACCCTGAGAAAACTCTGAATGATGAATGGCTTGTCCTTCATTTTCTCTGAGGTATTCCTCAGGTTTCAACTGTTGGTCCATGGGCATTCACATGGTAAAGTATCCTTCCCTGTCTCATATTGAGAGACCAGTTCAGGCAGAGGCAGTGCTGCAGGGGGATGATGGGATCGCAAGCTCACGTGTATGTATGTATGCACAAAGTGTGAGATGTGATAGCGGAGAAGCCTCCAGGATTCTCAGATGAACGGAACACCTGCATATCGGAGATTGACTGCTTCCTGCCAAACCCTGTCCTCACTTGCTGTTGCCTTCAAGCTAAACTCCCTTAACCAACACTATATACTCTATATACCAAGTGCAAGATATACCAGCTGCCTCAAACTCTCCCTTCACATGGAATACAAGGAAACATCCGGAAACTCATTGCGTGATGGAAATGGATAGGGTCCTACGATTGTGTCGCTTTGTGAAAGGAAGTTGAGATCTTAAGAGGAAAGGAAATTCTTGAATTTCACCTGGAGAATTTACAGAAGTCTGTTTTGCTGCTAATTGAACATAACCTTCAACCTTTGTTAAACTTGAAACTGCTGTTAGAACCTTTCTTTGTGCTGCATGGGAATTTTTCTCTCTGCATATTCTCACACACAAAAGGAAGTCGAGTTCTAGGGTAGCCCCTTGAGGGCCTCTGGAGCAGTTACAGGCTAGGCTTCTTTATTCTTCTTGAAATAGCGGCCCTAGTTCCCCTGTCAACCCCTAGCTAATGCTTGATGCTGGTCAACCTTCTGCAACCTAACTTTACAATCTTTTGGCAATGGGTGCAGGTCCTTTACCATGGTATTACCTTATTTAGCTACAATCTTGAGAAACGGATTTAACTTTTACCTTATTTGATTCAGTCTGTTATCTAAAGAGACTTAAAAAAATCATGAGAGAGGCAGTTGAGCGCATAGGATGTTTGCTCAACAGTCCATCACTGTGTGTCAGCTTGGCAGTATGAGAGTTGAACCCGAAAGTCCTTCTGATTAGCACAGTAGCCCAGTGCCTTAACCATCTCCATCTGCCTAAAAGGCTTCCTTCATTCATTCATTTTCTAAAGGTCACGGGAAGGCTGGCACCCATCTCAGCCGATTCTGGGCGAGGGCAGAGTACACCCCGAATAGTTTGCCAGGCCATCGCTGGGTAGAAACACGCTAACGGCAACCTAATGGCCTACTCTTTACAAATTACAGCAATGGTTCTTTTACATGCCTCACACATGGCTGGCTTGAAAGTGGGGCTTGAACCCACCAACCTTCGGATCAGTAAGCCAGCACCCTACCACCGGGCCACCACTGAAAAAGGCTTCAAACACCTTTAAAGTTTCTTCATTTAGCCCATGATGATGTCTCCCGGCCAGAAAAGGTGCTTGATAGAACGTGGCACCAACAGCATTTTGCTTGCATTCATGCTTCACTGGGAAATACCAAACGCACCATGATGGGAGCCCTGCAAATTGTCCTACTGTAACCTTGCTTTATTCTGAAGGGCATCAATTGTTTAAAAGATCTGATCATTTTGCTCAACTCACCTTTCCTCCATGCGCACCCAGAGATCATTGAACTGCCGGTGACGTTGCTTCTTTAGCCTGTTGCGCCGTTTCTTCTTTAGCTTACGCTCCACCTTCTCGAGAAGCTCCAAGCTGTCTGGGAGCAGCAAATAGGGTGGAGTATCCTCTTCCTCCTCCATGGGGCGCCATTCTCGGTCTTCATGAAGGAAGCCTTCCACTGGCGACTCCACATCTGATGCATTGTCATCCTCTCTGTCTGTAGGATGGCTGGACCTCTTGCCACTGTGAAGGAAAGAAGTGGTGTTGAAAGAAATGGTCTGATATTTACAGACACCGATTAGACCTAGTCCTGCTTTGCAGTTTGGATAGTGGGCATTTTCCCTACTGGAAATCCTTTCTAGTCCAAAACTATGCATAATTGCTGTATGGAAAGCCACCACAAGATGTTCCACTGGTGCTGGACTTGGTTAAAAAAGAATTGGTTCATGAAAATTGGATTCTGTTAAAGAAGAGCTTGTTTGGACACTTTGTTGAACAGACGAGCCAGATGATTCTATCATGCCCATGTTGAAAGCTTTTGGAATTGTACTTTATTTCCCACCCCAACCAGACATATTCATAACTCAAAAGGAAGCATCTGAAACATGCATCACATCAATAGTGAGCCAAAACCTTCTACCGAGATGCTCTTTTCTCAATTTGGGACTATATGAAGGTTCTAATTCTTTGAGGTTTATGCATATTTGGGGTGGGAAGTGAAGATGGGATTGATGAAGTAGGATCCTGGTTTTCTGGAGATAAAAAAAAAAAAGAGAGAGAGCATCTGCTTCTAATCGCAGCTCAAACTGTCTCCAAGAAATGCAAATACATGTGGCTTCTAATGGTGTCTGAAAGGTTACAGGCATCTATTACAGCGGCAACGGTGCAAATAAGACGGGACGCCAAACTTTCGCTGAATTTTCACATCGGAACTTTCTGGACCGCAGGCTTCCAGTGTCTCCTCCAATCTGGCAACCCATCCGTTTTAGAAATGCCTCCGAGTGTGCTTGGCGTGTGTATGCGTGGGTGCTTATGTAAGAGGGGAAGCAGAAGAAAGAGAAAGAGACGAGGTGGAACAGCACTCCGTCCACTCCCCTACATATTTCAGATGATGACTCGATAAAGAGACGAGATGTTTTTCTTGGGTGTCCAATGACCATCCGCACTTTTTTGTGTGTGTTTTATGGAGCGTGAGAAGGGAGTAAGACATTTCGAGAAGAAAGCCGAACCGAGAGATGAGCGACGCGATTGAGTTATCTGATCTGGAGTCTGAGATATCCAGAAAGAAGAGAAATAACAGGCGTATTCAAATTCTCCATCAATGCACCAGTGCCAGGAGTTTATGACCTTACAGATTTTACAAAAACTTTAAATCAGACCAGGACATTAAATACTGCTCCACTGTGCTTCCACAACATTTTATAGTCAGTAAGAACTTCACATTAAAATTTATTTGTTCCTTGTTGTAAACTATATATGCAGCATATAATGGTGGCTTTGTACTGCAATTTAGGGTAAGGACATGCTAACTTTAGGAAGCATTAGCAGGACCACAGGCATAGCTACAATGGGGATTTCAGGTTCAAACCCCCTTTGGAAGAATGTATGACCATTCCAAATACTTACTTCATAGTGATTTACAGTATATGCGTGAAAACGCCACAATTCCTCGATAGGCAGGTGGACTCGGCAGTGCACGAATAATAGTTACTGTAAATAATATAATGCACACATTCATCAATTCATTTTGCTGAAGCGATTAATGCTACAATTAATCGTTGTAGGGGAACTAGTGCCTACCTCAGCCAACACTGCTGTGAGGGCGGGTTACACCCTAAATAGTTCACCAGGCCATTGCAAGGCCACATGCACATGCACGCACACAGACAACCATTCACATTCACACCTATGGGTAATTTGGAAGAATCAGTTAGCGTCATGCATGTCTGTGGACAGTGGGAGGAAACCAGAGCACTCGGAGAAAACCCATGCAAGTACAGGAAGAAGTCCACACAGAAACGCCGCTGCCGAGCCCAGGAATCAATCCCAGGACTTGTTGTAAGGCGGATGTGCTAACCGCTACACCTCCCTGAATACACAGATTGGCATTATTTATATAAACAAATGCAAAATGAAGGATGTTACGAAAGTATTTCATTTTCTTTGCCTGTTAAGGTTACTAATACGATACGATTGGTTCCTGGACAACAAATTCGCAATTTGAGCACTTACTTACTAGGGAAGACACAGGGGTGTAGTGGTTAGCACGTCTGCCTCACAGTAACAAGGTCCTGGGTTCGAGTCCCAGGCTTGAGGAGGGCGTTTATCTATGGAGCTTGCATGTTCTCCCTGTGCTTGCGTAGGTTTCCTCCGGTTACTAATTAAACTAGTCAGATTTTTAAGCTAGTCGTGCACTTGTCCTAGCACGATGTACATTGGACCTTGAAGGACCTTTTGTTTTTGTTTTTTTTGGAAGGCGGGGTAAGGATAATAAGCACTCTCAAGGCTGATCAGAAGAATTGCCTTCATCTTGTTACTCCTTTTATTGCATTGCACTCTGGTTCTGTCCTGGCATGTGATCAATCCTCTCTCCTTCTTCTACATTCTTCTAAACTACTTCAGCAGGTTTGATCAAGCTCATAACTTGGATGACTTTTGCTACTTCGCAGCACATTTCTGAAATCAGCTGTAATTTAAAATAGCTGTTATATTGGTACCAGATTTACACTGAGCTCCTCAGACTGGCTTTGGTTTCTGTTCTCTAAATTAGCGATTGAGCAACACGTGACACGGTTCTGCGGTGGCGGCTAGGTTTAGAGTTCGGGTTGTGAACCGTGCATACAAAAGCTCTATTCTGACCCACAGCTGGAGAACCAACAGAACCTCTGCAGATGATTAGATGAGCTGGTTGACTCAGGCAGGGCGAGATCGCTTTTATAAAAGATACTGTGTGTGTGTGTGTGTGTGTGTGTGTGTGTGTGTGTGTGTGTGTATGCAATTTATTTTCTACACTTAATATTATGTAAATGAGTGAGTGAAGGTATTACAGCAGGCCCTGGAAGGAATGCTGTATACTTTTTTTCTGGCTTTGCGGAGGTTTACACTCTCCTAACACTTTTTAAATTATAATGCCGACCACACATACTTTCACTGTGTAGTTTTTCCTCATCTAAGGACATTTAGAGTTTTATAAATTGCATTTGACTTTAATTAGATTACCATTTCCAGAAAAACAATTAATAGCGAATAGCAGACAGTATGTTATGTGTTGCTGGAATCTAGACAATGACAAGTCTAGACGTTTCCACCGTAAAGCCTATCCGGATTGGTTACACTTCTAAGGCTTTAAGAGCAATAAGTCTACGTTTTACTTCACACTCTAATGGGTAAAGAGATCCCTGATTGAGGCCGTAGAGCCACGACCCCGACTCTGATCTTACTCTATAAATACCGCCCTTCAGACACGGTTTATTTTTGCAGCCAAATCGCCACCATCGCAGCTCCAAACTACTCAATTAGGTGATTAGCGGATTACAGTCAGCTGCCGCCATTAAGCACTGCCCGCTTGGCTTGCTCCATGGTTTGTTGGCTCAGGCGGGTTCTGGAAGGAAGCGGCCAACGAAGCAGCCTTGAACTCGTCTTTGATGATGGACGGAGACAGGGATGGACAGAGAAAAAGGAAAGGGAGGCTTATTACCGGGAAAATTTCCAATTATTCACAGACGAGGTCGAACTGCGCCACACATCTGTTTTGGTGAAATCGCATCAAGAATCAAGCGAAGTGCTCACAAAACAATTTTCACTGGATTTCCAGTCCACAAAAATGGGTCTCGAAATAAATAAACAAGTCGCAAACCCTCCGGGCCCGAGCTTGCTCATAAGCCAGGCGGTGGCACGTGCAACCTTACACCGCTATAACTGATAAAATATGGCTGAACAGGCTTTAAGCCATTTTACAGGCTTTAGGAGAAGGTCATGATGTGGTGGCAAATTTGTACCAAGCATGTCCACTTCCTCCACTTCGTTTTTGGTTCTCCCAGGGCTTTGAGAGATCTCCAGCCAGAGAACCGAATTAAAAACCGCAATAGCTTGTGAGCTAATTGCGTTGACGCTGTTAGGAAATATAAGAGCACAGATTAGCATGTCCATGGGTCTGAGAATGTTTAAGAAACACTATACTCCCAGCGGAGAGCGGGATCAAGGCGATGGACTCGGAGCAAAAACCGAAAACTGGGAATTGTGCAAAATTGTCGACTTTTCTGAGGTCCCACCGTGTTTTTTTTCTCAGAAGTAGCAGAAGGACGTCTGTAGAACCCGGCGTGGTCATGATGGTTCAGTTACAGTGGTGGTCAAGTTTTCTCAGAGCAAACTGGATATGTGTGTTTCAGTGTGTGTTACCTGTTAATGGGCTGGCCAGCTGGCGTGTGCTCCACCTCGTAGCCTTGGCTTTTCAGAACATCGATCACTGTGTTGTTGCCCAGGAAGTGACCTGCAATATAAACACTGGCTCAGTCAGCAAGCAGTCATGTCATCCAACACACAGCCCGAAGGCCTGCCTGGCAAACTGATAAATCCCCCGTGCGTAACTGGATACAGCGCAGGAGCAGCGACACACAATGGAGCAATATTTCACAATCTGGCCTAAAGAGCTGACCTGAATAAATACACATTGGTGCTTGTCAGTTTACAGGAAGCGAGTGTTTGACACGAGAGAGTCAAAGGTCGAGAAACGCGCCGGTTTTACAGGCAACAATGGCGTAGCGTAAGTAATCCCTCAAGCCTTTCAGTCTCTCTGAGGTTGGGAGATTCCATACAACAATTGAATGTAGTGGGCCTTGTCTAAATATAATGGGTTTTAATGTGGTACTTTTCTGTGTGGAGTTTGCATGTTCTCCCTGTGCTTGCGTGGGTTTCCTCTGGGTACTCCCGTTTCCTCCCACTGACCAAAGACATGCACATTAGGCTAACCGGCTGTTCCAAATTGCCCCTAGGTGTGAGAGTGTGGTGTGAATGGTTGGGTCTGCGATAGACTGACGTTCTGTTCAGGGTGTTCCGCAATTCGGTCTGTCTACAGAAAGTTACCGCAGGTCAAGCGCCAGATCAGTTCAACCATTACAACCGAAGGCATCCATGACACATACACGGATTTTACCGTAGAGGTAAAAATTTAATGGAACTCGCAGTTACTATTGGTAGACATGACGACTGCGATGTATGCATCACAAATGCTTGTGTTTCTTAGAAAACCATATTTTTGCCACAGACCACCTTCGAAATCTGCCGGAATGGTTACCGAATGGCCGCGGTAGTCCCAGCAACGATTTTCATACATCAACCTGCTATGCTACCATAGCATAAGGCTGGTCATGTTGTATTTTTTTCGAATCTGTAACATAATAAAGGTGATAACATATAACTAAAGTGTTTCTCAGATATCACAAAAAAATTTAATGAACGGACCTATAGAATAAAACTCGTATATCGCAAAATATTGAACTTTGGCGTATTCGCATCACTGCGCCGATTATTTTCCTGTAACAGCACCCTGATGTGCTTTTATTACTAACCACGCAGCCTAGCAACCTTACCCCACTTTGATCTCAGTTTCAGTAGAGACTTCACCCAAACTTTTAGGTGTTTGCCCAAACAACACATCATCTGGCACAAGCAGGTCGTTCTGGAGATTGAAAGTCGGCTAGGACTGAATCATTTTTTAAGAACATGGAATTAGCTCCGAGGTACTCCCCGGCAAGCGGGGCGCTGTGGGTCAGGCGTCATGGCCCAAGGAAAGACCAGATTTTTGTTTTTGTTTTACGGCTCAGCTGCTTGGGACAATGTGGTCGAGGTTCCTTTGTGCGACAGCAGAGATAGCAGAGAACCTGAACCCATAATGCCTTGTGGTAGCCAGGCAGGATGTAGGTTCTGAGGTTGACCAACTTGCTCGCTGTTGAGACAGGAGTGTAATGAACACTGTACAAGTCCCAGTGAATGAGGCATGACTAGCTTCAGCTTTGGACCAACAGTCTGACCTACACTTTCTCAATTGCAGTGATGAGAAAGTTTTTAAACTGCATGCACATGTATGCGGAGCCCAGCTGATGGGGATTAATACGTGGCTTTAAGTGGAAAACTTCTCACTTTGTGCCCCGCCATTGATCATTTAAGCCGCTCTCAGTTGGTGATCACCGACTGCTGCTGGACCTCCCAGCTATGCTCTCGAAGCTTGCCAATGACCGATCAGAGGGAGGAAAAAAACAGCGTCCAGAGCTGAAAGTTGTTAGCGAAAGCTTCATTTATAAAAGCAACAGTTTGGCCGAGTCTTTTTATAGCAGATAACGTTGCAACTGCATGCTCGGCTCGCTCCACATCGCTATAAAAGGGAAGAAACCTGAGTAATGGATATGAGCCTAATAATAATCATCATACTTTTTTTGCCGTCTAGATTGGACAAAGTATTGGTGACAGGTATTTGGCGCCAACCGGCACTCAAACGTTGCAAAAAGTAAACGGATCTTCCATCGGTCATGAAATCAAACCTTTGGATGTTTTTTTTGCTGCGAATCTGAAGTGAGGCCACAGTGCTGGAGCAAAGCAGGGTGAACCCGCGCCAATCAAAACGCCGTCCACAGGGGGTGACATACTGAGAAATATTTTCTCAACCTGTCAAAACCTGTGGTGGGCAAGTAGTCCGAGAAACACGACAGGCTCTTAAACGAGTAAGCACATTTTGCGTACAACCACAGAGCGGCGTGGAACGCGGCACGGATTCTTACACGGCTAGTCTATTAGCATGAATAATAAACACACTGCAGTCTGTTTTCCACACGGTGGTTGAGTTCTCAATTCTGATTGGTCAGAGGGTGCTGAACAGGAGCACGAGTTCCAGGTGCAAAGTTTATATCAATAAGTTATTGTTTCTCAGGGATGTAAATAGAGGAAGTTTAAAAAGCTAAAGTTCCACATAGCTGGTTGATATGTAAGAACCGCCGTTGGGGCTATCGCAGCCATTCCGTGACCGGTCTGGCACACAAATATGGGCGGAGGAAATGTGCACTTGCCTAAGAAATGTAAGCGTCTATGAAGCATAAGTCACAACCGTCATATCTACTGCCAGTAAGTGCGATGCATGCGTGGCAGTCACTGTACCATGCACATTTTTTGCCCCCATGTTAATATATGGTGACAACCTGTAGATCATGTATGCCTCACGGATGCCTTCAATGTTGCAAGGGTTGAACTGATCAGGGACTTGAACCATGGTTGAAATGAAGCCACGCCCTCTGGGTTCTCAAGGTAGTATCTCATTGGCTGTTGCATGCTTGTTACAGCGCCCCCAGAGGTCATGCTGGGGATTTTTAAAATCTAGTCTGCATCATCTCACAATCTTCCTGTGTTCCATCATCCCACTAGCATTTAAACTACTGCTAACGCTAACCGTTATTGCTAGGAAGCTCAAAAGTAACTCCACAATATTTCCCCACTATGACATTTATCTACGGCGGTTGATCTCCAGGCACAGGGATCCACCCTCCAAGAATTCAACAAGTTTGAGGGGCACAAAGGGGCAGACCAGGGCAACCTCTCCTACTCCAGCTCAGGGTCACACACTCGCCTGTCAGTAAACACAGCACCGGTCTGTGCAGAAACAATCTCCAAAACTAACACTGCCACACACTCGAGAAATATGCTCATCTAACTGAGGAATGTGTGGGAGATTTTGTTTTGTTTTGTTTTGTGAGACGGCCACTTTCCACATTTCGGTCTTCAGGTTTATTACTGAAATCAATCAGGAAAACAGGCGCTTAAGGGAACGCTGCATAATTTCATTGTTGCTGGAATGCGGCGAGGAAGCAGTGAGCCGAGTTTTCTGCCTTTAAAGCAAATCGCAGGCAATAATCATCCGTAAAACAGACAGAACCGGCTGCTGTGCTGAGGTTACAAATAGTTGAAGGGGAAAAAGAGCAAAGCTAAAAATGTGTCTGAAGCTTCTGAGGTGCTCTGATCATTTAAAATGTCTGGTAGTAAGTGAAGGTGGCTGTAAACAAGTCCCCTGTAGAACAGATAAAGTTTTCGTGATGGGTGGGTTTGTGCCCAGTAGGAATGATAATTCTTTTTTCACTGCAGTTTTAATTAAAAAAAAGTTTTGTTTTTTTTTTTTGTAAAATTTCATCGTACAAACTTTTCTAAATTATTTTATGTAATTTCATGTTAGTTTTATTCTCCTAGTTTTAATGGCTCTCATTCTTCCTTTATTTGTTGACACCTGTGTTCTGATAATTATTTTCTAATGGTTAGATTTTTCTGTTTTATTTGTAGTTTATTTTTTGGTTATTTTAGTTTGGATTTATCATTTTTGTTATTTTCTGTTTTGTTTTTTTGTCTGTTAAATATCTAATTATTTAATTGACCTTCACAGTTAATTTGGTTTGTTTGTCCCTTTTTCCCCTTAATTGTTTGTTTCTTTATTGTTCATTTTGTCTGTTTGTTATTTATTAATTATTTGATTGTTTACTATTTATTTGTTATATTTATTTTGTCCTTTTAATTGTTTGTTTTATTATTTATTTTGTCTATTAATTTGTGCATTTGAAAAAACACCAGGTCAATACGCACTTGAATAGAATGTATTATTTATTATTATTAAATCAGTCTAATTTAATAACCTTCACCTTGGTTTTAGATTCAGAAAAGAACTTGCATCCAGAACCCTGAAGAATTCTTTAGTCTTATCTCTCTCTGGGGCATCACAAAAATTCAGACCCGCACCTGTTTAATGGTTCAGAAGCATCTCTAAAGGTCTCCGAAACTCAGGTCTTAGAAAACGTCGAGGTGAGGGAATGAATGAAAATTTGTGTTTTGTGGACAAAGTAAATTTTTAAAGAATTTTTTTTTTTAATTTAGAAACCCGTCCACGTCAGAGAACAGAACCAGATTTTATTTATACGCCTTGATTTAGCACTTAAATTTTATTTATTGATTGATTTCTTTATTTTTATGTTGTTTTTCTTTTCTTTTTTTATATTTTTTCGTGTGTATATTCGTGTAGTTTTCTGCAAACCACATACAGAAAGATACTTCAGGAGATCTGTGCTTGTTAATGGATTCTAATTGGAACCTTTCCTGACAGGGAAACCCAGTGTTGTTGCCAAATAACTCCTCGGGGTTCTGTGTTTTTTAAGTAGCGATTGAGACGCAGCCAGTTCATTTCGCCTAATGGTCACATGCAAGCTCTAGAAAACGGAGCCAAGATTTTAAAAACCAACTCACTCTTCCAAGCAATTTTAAAACTTGTTTTAGTGCATGAACACCACAAAATTACTGCTTAAGTTAAAATGAATAAATGTGTATAATAATATGAAGTGAATAAGAGCCATTACAAGATGACCTATCCCCATTGCTTCCACATTTTAGAAGATATGAATAGCCGAAATCTCAAAACATGAAAAGGCACAACTCCACTGATTTGTAGGAGTCACTGCCAAGTTTTATGAAGAAATCTCGAATGGTTTCAGAGTTCAGGCCTGGAATTGAAATGATTACAGCTGGATGGACGGATGGATGGACGGACAGACGGGGGGTGTCATCATAAAAAAAGTCACAACTGGTTTTTCAGTTCTGGAAATGACGACCACTCATATTTTTGCATGTTAAATGGGTTGCCATAGAAACATAAAAATTGCAGGAATCCCACAATTTAAAAGGCACTATTATGCCGCCTAATTAAAATTATTGTCAAGTTTGATAAGGATATCTGAAACCGTTTTTCACCCATATTCTTACAATGTAAACTGGTTGCCATGGAAACCTGAAGAAAATATGAATTGTAAAATTTCCAAAATATCAAAAGGCAAAACTCCACTGCCTCGTAGAAGTAACTGCCAAGTTTGATGATGAAATCTCAAATGGTTTCCGAGTTCCTGCTCGGAATTAAAATGATTACAGAAGGACAAATGTATTAATGACTCCACCCCCAACGCCCCAACCCCCACCCCCCACCCCCGCATTATATGCATTTGAAGCGTCTATTTTTGCTTATGCTAAATGCTCAAAAATTAAAAACACATTGAAACATCAGTGAGTTTAACAATGAGCAACATTTTAAAGTTAAGTCTGTTACGCATCTAATAGTGTGTGTGTGTGTGTGTGTGTGTGTGTGTGTGTGTGTGTGTGTGTGTGTGTGTGTGTGGATAGTGATCAAGCTAATCTCCAGTGTTAGCAGAGCCTCAGTAGAGTGCAGGCGTCTCGGCTGTCTGGAGCCGCGGAGTGACCTGGCCGTCTGAAACAAAGGTGACTCCAGCCTGGGGCACCGCTCTCGACCTGCTCGTTACCGCTGGACCCGTTTTGTGTGTGTGTGTGTGTGTGTGTGTGTGTGTGTGTGTGTGTGTGTGTGTTTGCGTTGGGGTAGTTATATTCCCGTAGCAGTGTGTAATATTCGCACAGTTTATGATGTGTGAGACGTCATGTATGCAGCGGATTCATAAATCTTTGCACATGTCCCAGAGGCCACAGCGAGACCGGTCATGTGTATTATATCTCCATTAGGTAACTTCTTATCATCTTTTACCGCTAGCATGTCCACTGTTGCTGCGCACCAGGAGAACAGGTGATTAGCTACCCGATTAGCAAGAGAAATGAGCTAGCTCCGTTTGCTAGCAATTCGTTACGGTTTATAGACAAATACAAATTACATTAAACATCAAGTTTCCTTCTTAGACAACCATTTAACTGCATTCAACAACTGAACCCGGCTGGAACATTCGCGGGTTTCTATCTTTGTAAGACGTGTATCTGCATTTTGTGGCTAATTGAGGCTAATCATGCTAATCAAGGCTTTGATAAGCAAATCTTCTCCGACCTAGCCTACAAAAAAAATAATTATTGATAAAAGAGCACCGCCTATGGACTGGATCTACACTTTTTTCACATTTCTAGCTTTTTCTTTCTTTCTTTTTTTTTTTTTTTGCTTCCTAGCTAGCAGGATGCTAGAGATACGTACCTAGGAGCTTTTATTCAAAACTTCCCTTTGCTTTGCATTTTAGCAGCACGTATACTGAGTTGTTTTCTTAAGGCAAAGCTGGCTGTTCGATTACTGAGTGCTATTCAACACACACACACACACACACACACACACAAAGACCCTCAGAAAGCGGCCAGTATCCTCCAAGGCCTCGCTCCAATTATTAGCCTGAGTGGCACGTCTTAAATTGAGTCTCTTTTCCATGTCGTGTAATATTTATATTAGGACTTGTGAACCGGAGGGTGAGCTAAATAAATAAATGGGTAGCGCCTATGTTTTTTGGGTGAGAAGGCTAGTAAAGGCTGTTTGTGTATAGAGCTCCTGTACGGACCTGGAATTCTGTCAAGTCTACTTGACAGGAACATGCAGACTGAGAGAGACTGAGACAGGGAGAAACGGAAAAATAAGAGCCAGACGAGAGATCAGCAGGGGTCAAAGGAGAGAAAGTGATATGAGGAGGAATGGACGGGAGAGGAGATTACGAATGTCTCAACATGTCTGGATGGTAAATAATGTACCCACAGCTAAATAAAGAAAGATAAATTACTGATGAGGACACAGGAACGGTGCAATCTGATTGGTCCGCTATCTGGAGATTAACTAACAGTTATTCCATGCGCTCAAGTCGTAATATGTCGGGATATTGATATATATATATATATATATATATATATATATATATATATATATGATGAGAGGGAAGAGAATAACTGTTATTCCATCCAAATTTTTTTGTTTTCTAATTGGGGGAAAAAATCTATCAAATAATTACGGGACGGTTAGCATGGAACTAACACTGAGTGTCACACTTTTGCTTGTGGCGTATCGGTTATGACGTCATCTAGCCCGGTCACCCATATAACGTGACGCCAAGGACTAGAGACCAGTAAATTTTATAAACATACGTGTCATGGCTGCTTATGTTATTTATATTTTTGTGTAGTGATGTATCTATTAATGGTGGTAGTAGTATATTAGCCAATCAGAATGCAAGATTGTTTATATCCAGTGGGTATGAATAGAGTAAGAAAATTATCCTGAGTGGATAATGCTTGAATCAAAAAGTGTGATGTGGTGTTTGTCACAGTTTCTTCGAGCAGGTGGCATCATCGTCATGCATTCCATAAAAAAAGTTATCCACGAAATATTTGCTTCAGAGATTTTTTTTTCTGATTTTGTCTGACAGTTTTGCTTTTTTAAGATTTTGGAAATGATATAAAACTTACTGACAGTTACAGCTTTTCCTCGACCAAGTGCGGACACTGGAGACTCCTTCCATAAACGTGAAATAAACATGTGACAGAAAAATGTGTATTAACATACGTCTGAGAGCTTCTGACCAATCAGAATCAAGAACCCAACAGTGCTGTGGTAATAAATGAGATTAATAGGATCCTGCGTGTTTATTTTTACACACTGATAATCCCGATTCGGATATAAAACCTGATTCTCATATTTTTGTGACCCCAGAGGAGCAGTGCAGCCGAGTCAGAGATCTCGAGATCAGAAGGTCAAAATGTGTAAACGTACTAAAAACGACAGCATCCTGCTCACTCCAGCGTCTGTGCGTTATTTAGATAGGGTAGCTCTGGCGGAGGTTAAAGGTCAATGATACATCTATGGCATCTTTTATCAGTGCAGCAGCAGCACTTTCAGCAGGTATTGGTGGAAATATTAGCTTTAAACCAGTAGGGGTGTGTTCAAGGCTGTGCAATGTTGACCTTTTAAAAATATTTTGTAACAAACTTAATTTGTTCAACTTTTTCCAAAAGAGAAACAAACTGCATCCCTGACTAAGAAAAGGATGGATGGATAAATTAGTTAATGAATTAATGCATAGAAGGATGGGTGGGTCGATGAGGGATTGACGAATCAATGGATTGGTGGATGGATGAATGAATGGACAAATAGATGGATGGATGGATGGATGAATGCAAGGATGGATAATAGATGGATGGATGGAAGGATTATATGAATGAAGGATGGATGTACGCAAGTATTAATGGATGGATGGACGCAAGGATTATTTGGTGGATAGATGGATGGACACAAGTATTAATGGATGGATGGATAAATGGATGGATGAACAGACAGAAGAATGGTTGGATGGATGGATACATGGATGAACAAATAAATGTTGTAAACACGCCACGAGCTTCATATCTTGCTCCCCGCCCACATGAAAGTTTCTCAACATCCCACGGGATCCCAGTCCCAACGCAAATGTCAAGTCTTAACCAGATGTCCTGCGTGCTTAATAAAAGAAAAAATAAATAAATAAAAAAGTTTGGAACACATTATCTGTTCATTCAGAGAAATGTATTCCCGTTCAATCACATCCCCAACACCCAAAATAGCATCACGCTGATGAAGAAGAAAACAAAAATCCATCATATATGTCTCTCTCTTATACCCATATATTAGGAGTGGAATAAATATTATTTGGTCTGACAGCTTGTTCGATGTTAACCACATCCGATTCAAGTGGACAACATGAACGCTAGGTTCCTTCACGTGTCAGTCAGAAGCTAATAACAGGCCCCAGAAGAGAGGGAACGGAAAAGAGGGGGCAGAATAATTGAAAAATCACAGCATGAGCCCTGTGCACGCTAACAGCGAGAGGCGGTATGCGTTTCACTACTATTAAGCAGATGCCACTTGTAATAGGTATTTTAGTGCTTGGCAGACAAGCAGCACCGAGGCCTGTTTTATTCATCGCCGTACCACCCACAAGGACTGAAAGGCAGAACTTTGATGCTAATGCACATACCATGACATCCCATATCCATCCTTGTGCTTATGGGCAGATTACGGACTCACTAAACCACAGTCGGTATTTTTGTTCTCTGGATGCACTGCAAGGATTTTCCCTCGTTTTAATCGCCTGACATGCAACTCGGAGAGAAAATAACCAGCGGGATTAGAGATTATATTTTATACTACAGCACTGTTAAATTCTTAGATATGAGCGGTTCAGACTGCAGCTCCAAAGCAGTTCCACTGAAAGTCGAATCATTTCCTTCGAATCCGTTATCGCAGGGGCATCGAACTCCTTTTCACCGAGCACCACATTGCTAAATTTCTAGGTCACCGAGGGCCGAAAATCACCGAACATCATATTCAAGAAGGGACAACCATGAAATTTCCTTTCCTGACAACGCTTAACAGCGAAAAGCTAGCTTGCAATCTTTCTTGAATCACGAATGACTAGCTGTTTACTTGAAATCGTTTGCTGCCACCTAGTGGATGGATGATGAATTATGTTATATGGTAATGGTTGACGTATGTACGATAATCATATTCTTTGAAAGCTTTTGCGAACCAAGTAAAATGAGTTGGTGGGCCGGATTTGAGTTTGACTGACATGTAAGATGCATATGTTTTGTATCGAACAACTAAAATATATATTTTTTAAAAAGTCTGTTTTTGAACTGTAGATTAAATTATAACTGTGCTCGGACACACAATCAATGTAGGTGTAAATATTGTCAAAATGCCCATTTTATATTTTAATAAATTAGCGTTTTGTATTTTAACAAATTAGCGTTTTATATTTTAATAAATTAGCGTTTTATAGGTCGGGAACGTTTGGTACTTTCCCCACCATGAAGTTTTAAGAATATTCTTGGTGCTTCTGATTGGTGCTTCGACAAGGTGTGTAACTATCAACCTGAAGATAGCAGGTCCGAATCCGCATTGATGCCGCAGCCATCCACGGTCGAGAATCCATGAGAGCTGATAACAAAATGTATTCATGGGACAATTGATGTAGTATAAAAAAAAAACCAAAACGAAACTTCTGGACTCCTTGTTACAAAATACTGATCAACTTCATGTACTTAATTTTGGAGTAAATGATAGCACACATAGCTAAGGGTTAAGTATTTACGCTTGAATAAATACACCTCTTTAAGTGTGTAGCACGTGTCTCAGAGATCAGCCTTTGATTTGTAAGGACTCGGACTGGCTGGCTCCTAATCTAACCCTTAACTGACCTCGATCAGGCTAACGACAGGTTGAGGACCTCGTCATAATGGGATACTGTAGCCAGAGGTAACCAGTCAATGGGTCAAAATAACGGCTATAGTGTCTGAAAGATAGACAGTAATTATTGGTCCTTGGACGAGTTGGTCTGCTTGGTTGAAATTTATAGCCGTGTACAGTTGGAAGCGAATTTATAACTGTCTAAGCTAAGAGGCTTTCATAAGTATCACTGCCCAAGAAGTGACAGTAGTGCTATCTGACCAGCTAGCGGAGGATCACTGAAGAGCTGGAGAGCATGAATGAAACCTGAGAGTACCTCGGAGATATTTTCAGTGCTGTTGAGGATATTAAGCTGCTGAACTGCATGATTAGAGAATCTTGTCTTATGAGATCAAAGCCCACAGAACTGAATTCTGAAAGCTATTTTATTAAATATTAAAAGGGGAATGGAATTAATTATATATTACAGAAGAAGCCTGTCAACTGAATATGGTCCTCAAAGTGGGCCAAAACCCAGATTAAGTCAATATTCCTAGGAAATTACTGAGATACACGGAGCTTCCTCCATGCCTGAGGTCTTTTGTGGGGATTTTAATGGCTTCAAATGACTTGTTGTTATTGGAGCCTATGTGCTTGACATAAGTCCACTATTTTCTATCTTGGCTTATTGTGATTGTAGAGGTAAGTGCTGTAAAGTCCCGAAGCCAGAGAATGAGCCAAATAAAATCTCTTCAATGTTATTTTAGCATTCTACTACTCGCTCATTAATGCCCTTCCTGTCCGTTTCCAAATGTTAGGTCATGATTTCATCTGTAAGGAAACTTCTTCAAGCGTCCGAAATCTTAACAACAGTAAAGCTCACTTCAGAACGCGCAGCACTGAGCGATCGTTACGTGTAGCAGACAAGCTAAACAGACGATGTAGAACAAATTTGCCGCGTGTTTCTCTTGGATTCGTTTCAAGTAATGGTTTCCTGTAGCGGTATCAGAAAAGAGAGCATCATTTATCCGCGGTTTGTATCCGTTTAACCGAATCGGAGCGGTTTTTAAGGACAGGAAATCCATCTTCGCTATCCGGATGGCGGTTAGTATGAAAAACGGAGCGCTGATGCTAGGCTAACAGTCTACTGACAGGTCTGAGGCACCGGTACAAAATGGCGTGGTTACAATTTCCGCTCAGATGTGCGCCAATGCATGGAAAAGAAAGAATTCACTGTAATAAATGATTAGGACTCTTCCAATTAAAATATATATTTAAAAAAAGCGTCCAGGACATGATTTATTTATTGAAAGTGACTCCGTGGGCTTTTGGTGAGAAATAGCTATGTTTTTATGTTGGAGGTTATTCAGGAGCCTTTCATTGTTCTTGCTTCAATACAAGTCATATCTGTTGTATCTGTTTTTATTAAGCAATGCACGCAAAGGCGGGCGGAGATAGCATCTCGACCTGGTGCCTACGCTAAGCAGGAAGACATTCCTCTTTTCTGAGCTCGCTGTGAGCCATGCTCGAGTCCCAATGAAAGCGTTCAGGAATCCGAAAAGCGAAACGCTACAGAAAAGCACTGATTGGAGCTAAAAATAATAATAAACACTCACTTTGCTGTAGAGGATCAGGTCGCTAACCGGGCGTCCATTGAGTTTGATCATCATTCCAGTTTACGTTTTACAGGAATGAAGATGGGAAAGATACCCAAGTGTTCTGTTTTCGATTCACAGAGCACGGCCGGCTGAAAAAGGCTCGGTGAGATGAAAAAAAGCACACAGCAGGCCTTGGACTAAAAGCTAAGCATTTTATTTAAATCCATGAGCAGTATTTCAAACAGGAGTCTACTAAAATAGTTCTACTACACTGAGGGTAGCTATAAAAACGGATAGAAAGTATTTCAGTAAATGCTTCATAATGTAGATTTTTGTCGGAACTTTTGCAAATGCCGTCCTTAAAAAAACAAACAAAAAAAAATAATTGTGAGTGTTCGAGAACTTGTGAGAGTTTGTCCTATTGAACATGTAATCCACCGCAACGGGTCCATCCATGTGCGAAAGTTCTAAGGATATAGCTTAAGGGGAGCAATCGAAATGACGGACATGATCCTGAACTCTGATTGGTTGCCCCTTTTCTTCTGCAAACAACACCCCTATAATAATAGTGTATGTACTAATAGTGTATAATACTATATATATATATATATATATCACACTCGATCAAGAAACAAGGGTTTATATACCCGTACACGTAGCAGTGAGTGAAAAATCCGACCTCTTAGTTAATTCTGTAAGTAAGATTGAAATAAAAGCATTTCTGCCAATGATTTGGAAATTTTTGCTTCTCGTTAACGCTCCGTTCATTCATTTGCCGAAACGATTTATCGGTCGCATGTAATCTGGCGTCAACTAAACAGCTCACCAGTCCATCACAGGGCCAAAACACACAACCAGTCTCACTCACACCATTGGGCAAATTGGAACAGCCTAATGTGTATGTCTTTAGATTGTCGGAGGAAACTGGAGTACCGGAGGAAACTCACGCTCGCATGGGGAGAACATTCAAACTCCACACAAACATCCCTGCCGAGCCCGGGACTTGAACCCAGGACCTTTTTGTTGTAAGGTGGTCGTGCGCCACCATGCCACCACAGTCCGTTCGAAATACCCCAATACCCATGAATAGCTACTTGTAAAAAAAAACGCTCACAGTAATGGATACATGGCTGACTGAGTTTTGTATCATCAGACCACATTTGAGTCGGATCATCAACCTACTTTACACTTTCCAGGAATTAATCTGATAAAGATGCATTCTACAAAGCGCTCCGGTTCAGATCCACCGGCCTGATTGGAAAGGGCTAGCTCACACCAGTCCTGTGATTCCAAGTAGGAAATAAAAGAGGACGATGAAGCGCACCGAGAGCTCCGCGAGGACGACTCAGACTTTACATGGGCATGATTTCGCACGACAGTCCGCCCAAAGCACTCCGTCTTTTAAGTACAGCTTTCAAACAGCAGCCGGTACCAGAGTCGGGGATAAATTAGTGTAGCTCTTTTCCACCAAGAGTCAAATATCAAATATCATTCACGTTATTTCCTTCACTAGAGTGTACGCAGCGTTTGCTTTGCTCCAGTGCGGACCAGGACTAAACATACATGCCAGCTTGGCCTGATCGCTTTAGGTTCGGTTAGGTAGAAGTAATGTAATTTCCTTCTCGGCCTCATTTTTATACAGAATAAAGGAAATGGATAATATAAAACGATAATTTCAATCACCAAACGCGTCATTCTCCACAGCGCTGAAGACGGTTTTTTTTCCCACCTCATTTTACTTTGTTTAAACTACACACATCTTTAAAATATGTGATTTTTCACTGATATTCACCTCTGATTGTTGATTTTGATTACACTGACTCATGTTTGTGTCTGATGTAGATCGTACCACAGAATCGTGTCTTCATGGTTCCTGCCTCCACTCTTTCTTTGTGTGTGTGTGTGTGTGTGTGTGTGAGAGAGTGTGAATAATGACACACGGACACCAGGTTTTGAAGGCTGTCCCTTACGCCAACCTAAGCATAATGAAATGACCCGAACGTAAAGGAAAGAGAAAGCAGGAGAACAGGAACGAGCTCCAGTAAAACTAAACAGGAGCTGATCGATCTATGTGACCGTGTCATCTCACGTGTCTGTTCCCGAGCCAGGGCGGCGTTTAAGCTGGCTTTAATCTCTGCGTCAGATCTGTCGAGTCAGCGTGACAGTGGCCGTGGCGGTAAGAACACTAATGCTGATGGACGGAAATTCCATATACAGTCAGGAAGCTGCGTTTGGGTTTCTCATTCAGTGTATGTGTGTGTTTGGTAGCAAGAGTTTGACTAAGTGCACAGTGTTTACGTTTCTCCAGCGTAGCATTGCATCATGGGCCACATGTTGGAGGGCTCTGTGTACAACCAAACGCGCATAAGACTCACAGTTTAGGCGTGTACAGTATACAGACTTACAAATTGGTTTGTTACTTTTCCCCGGATGCAGTCGGAGTCTTTTGATCAAATTAAACTTTTTGCAACCTAACTGGTACAAGAAATTAAAAAAAACAACAACAAGATAATAAGATAGTGCCTATCTTAGCCGACACTAGGCTGGGTACACTCTGAACGGCTGGCCAGACCATCACAGGGCAACACACATACATCCATTCACACTCACACCGGGAGTCAATTTGGAACAGCCAGTTAGCCTAATGTGCATGTCTTTGGACTGTAGGAGGAAACCGGCGCCCCCAGAGGAAACCCACGGAAGCACAGGGAGAATATCCATCCCCCACGCAGAAACGCCCTTGCCGAGCCCGGGGCTCAAACCCTGGAGCTTCTTGCTGTGAGGCGGACGTGCTAGCCAGTACGCCACCGTGCCGCCCGCTTTATGGAAATGATTTGCTTAAACTGGTTTAAAATGAATAAACACTCCGCTAATAACGTACGTTAAAAAGGACTTGTTAATGCAACAAAAACACTAGAATCCACTTTTTTAAAATATTGAATGAGATTCGTTTTTATTGATGACACACCTCTCTACTTCCCGACTCTCTGTTTTTTTCTATGATCTACAGAAGTCCGGCGTCTTCGTAAACACAACACACTGTGATCCTCACGAAGACTTTGAGGCACCTCTGAACTTTGACCCCACTGCTCCTGCACTTTATTAAAAGAATCCAATAAGGCCAACATAATCCTACAGTCTTAAAGGCTCTCCAAAACAAAGAGGGCGCGAGGGGGTAAAAGTGCCTTCAAGCACCTGAAAACGGGCCATAAACCGCTCAGGGAGCGGCGTTATCGCACTGTCTTTACCTCGTAGCCATCCTGCCTCCAGTCTTGAGGACTTAAAAGGGCTCGCACGATCCTTCAGCTGCTCCGTGAGCCGCTAATCACTAGATATGCAATTCTTCTCTCTCTATCATAATCGCTGACTGTTTGGAAGTGCACAAAGTTGGCTCAGGGCAAAAAAAAAAAAAAAATTCAATTCCAGGTGCGTGTAGCCACAGCTCGAGGGTCAAAGTGTGGAGGTGAACTGGATTCATCTCGTTCCTTTCATCAACGGGGGCTGTCAAGGCTTGCTAGCGCTGCATAGTTTCACTGTTAGCATGCCCACATGGTGTAGCGACGATGCATAAAAATAATGAGATAACGGCTAGTTGTGTGTTTCTTTTTAATTCTGAATTCTTTCAGAGTGAATGTAGCAGCCAGGGTGACTCTGCTGCCAAGTCTGCAAGTAGGATTAGTCGATACCGCGAACATGAACCCAGTAAAACATCAGGAAATGAATTTGTACGTAGATACCAGACAGTGGAACTGATTTTGAGGACCAGTAAACCTCGGTGATCTTGTTGGCACCTGCTTGGCACCCCGTCGGCGCCGTGTTGCCACCTCAGCGCTGGCGGCGGTGGAAGTGTTTCCAGGCTGCAGCTCTTCGTACACGGCGCTCGTAAACGGTTTCACAGTCATTCGCACGGTGATAAATCACCCCTCTGCAAAACACCAACCCTCGTAAAGAGCGGTGAGGCTGGAACGCCAGTTTCACGCCGCTCCGGTCCCCTTCACATTAATGACCATTTTGGGTGACTGGAGAGCTTGATGCATTTTTAATGCTACTCTATACATGGAGTTATTTTGTACATGTGTTATGTGATATGTGACAAGCTTACAAAAAACACTTATAAAGATATTCATAAGATATTTCTGTAGCATTTTTTAAATAATTGCTAACTAATAATTAGCGCCATGTTTCTAATGACTGATCTGGGAAGGTGCTCGAGTGTCTGAGCGAAAGCAACAAGGCCTGGTTAAACGTCAAACCCTCTCTTTCTGCTCCACGACACATTTCATCCTGTGAGATCTAACCCAGGTCCTCACTTAGCACGTCTTCTGAGGAGGGACTCTACAGGGAATTTAATTGTGTGTGAAAAGAATACAAGATCCGAGCGTAAACACTGAAGCTTACAGTCGCGGTCGCAATTACATGCCCACAAATATTTGAAATTGTGGTTTTTCTACTAAGGACTCTGTGATGGGTCGAACAGCTGCTCGGCTATTCTCTCGCCCAGAATGGTTCCCTACAGCAGGATTCAATAACTTGTAAACAGATCGTGCAAGTCCGCGGGGGAAAAATAGGACAAACGGCACCATGCGACTCATGAGTGCCTGCGCAGGTACCTGTATCGAGTTACTCTTAAACATTTCCATGTGTCTCCGACAGCTTTCTATTTCTAAGTGCATGTTAATTCAAAGTTAAAATGGCTCGGCGTTATGATGAGATTTATGAATGAAAGCCTTGTTAGAGGCCACTCTGAGAGCCCCTCTAGTTTTTCTTATGTCATTATGCAGTATATACTAAAACACCTTCACAAAATGCAGTTCACTAATGTTTTGGTCTAATAATATACTAAACTCTGGATAAGTCGGCTTCACAGTGCTTGAGCTCACCTGTCCTGCCTTTGTCATGGTTGTAATATGTAAAAAATTAACTACAACAATGTATTTTAGTTGAATTATTTAATGTTTCCATGTAGTATATACACTAAGACTCTTATAGAGAATTAAAGAGATGCTGTTACATAGGTATTATGCACCGATGTCTGTCATGATTGAAAAATTGTTTGATATAAAGCACAAAAATCTTGTTTTAGCTTTTTTTTGCCTATGTTCCAGTGTAGTATATACCAAATCAATGGTCAAGTTCGATGACCAGATAAAACTTCATAATATTTGAATTAACCTTTTTATTTAGATAGAATCTTGCAAAATGTTGCGTGGTTAAGGAATGAATACAAGCTAAATTAAAAAACAAAACCCTGAATGTTGATATTTTTGTTTGTGATTCAGGGAGGCATGCACGTGATAAACACGTGATAAAAGAAATAATATCTAGATTTCTTCATTAATTTAATTTACAACATTAGAATAATTTCCAGATGGACAGGACTCATTGCTGCAAACAGTCATTCATTCATTCATTCATTCATCTTCTTCCGCTTGTTCCGGAGTCGGGTCGCGGGGGCAGCAGCCTAAGCAGTGACTCCCAGAACAGTCATCTGTTCTTTATTTCTTAACGTTTATAGATAAGGCGTCTAGCGCTAGTGTTACATTCAGCCACTTCATTCAGTTAACTAGCTACAGGTCATGGCTTGATCAAAATCTAATGACGCACCGAGATCCTTCTACCCCATTAACTTCCATCTTTCTGATCAAACCGGGGTCGTGACCTGTATAACCTGTACCTCTGTCACACAGCATATGACTGCGACATCACTCTTTACTAATTTCGCTGACATTCCACAGATTCCTCCACTCGAGAATGGAGAGGCGGGGAAGTGACTGAAAGAGAAAATGACCACACTGGTTTTGGTTTTCCGCTGACTGTCTTCAGAAGGAATCGTGAGAGGAATTCCTCTGTGCGTAAATAGCTCTGCGTAGCAAACAAACACCATATTTCATGGAACCACAATTCAGAATATTTATAGTGTCGTAAACATTCGTTTGGTGCAAACAGGATTTGCTTGCTGTTAAAATACAGCTTTGTGAAGGATTGGCTGGTAGCTTAGTGCATGTCGCAACCTGATGTGTGGGAAATAAATGTCTGGAAGGATTTGCAGTTGTCCAGGCGTATGGATTGTCATGACGAGGTCAAACAAACTGGACATTAGGATACGTGGCAGTAAAGAAATGTTACAGGAACGCTAGCTTCCATAGCTACACGATCGCCTTGTATCCCGGGGTGCAGCGTTTCTTTACAGTCTGCACTTAAAAAGCCGTAGCTCATACGTAGCAGCTTGGATAAGTCATTCATATGCCATAAATGCGAAAGCTGTGCAGCAGTGCGCATCTGTTACACCGCGCGAACGCTTTAGTTGACATAAAACCGACTGCAAGCGCGTCATCACAAATAACGTGTATGACTTGGTGGCAGGCGCGATCTGAGCTGTGTGTGAAAGTGCAGGTGTGTTTGTGGCCGTGTGTGTTGAGACGGACCGTGGCGAACACTCAATCCTGACTCATCGTTCCTGAAATCCGCGGCGCCGAAAACATATTTTGGCTCTAACTTGAGATGTGAATGTGACCACATTGACCGCAATGTGACCAACCCCCTTCTATATCCACCACAACGCCTCATTTCTTGGCTTTTGACCCACATATAGAACACGCCGCTTACGTGGTAAGACCAGAGACAGTGTGATAGTAGCATTACAAAGTTCTGAGTGTACTGGATGAGCTACAAAGTTCACGTCCATAATTTCCTGGATGTGTTGCAAAGTTGTGAGATCATTGGATTATTCGCAAAAATGCTGTATTAATAACTGGATCAAGTTGAAGTCCTAAGTTCCATCTGAAGAGGTCCGAAGTTCATTGGACGTCTTAGCGGAGCTCAGATTACCTGCCAGCGTCTTTTTATCAGACGAGTCACGGAATTCTGACTACTAATACGTCCAGTTGGTTTGACTTATCATACGACACCGTTTAACATCAACATTAGAGCGGGTTAAGACAGGGTCAGGTTACGAGGTTTTAGGTGATTGGGGTCGAGATCACCTTCCCTCACCTCTCTGTACTCAGAATCTTGTAAAGCAATCCCCACAGACCCGGGCCATGAAACACATACCTTGTTAGGGACTGCCCTATTAGCCCTGTCTCTGCTTTCACTCACACACTTCCTGTGGCTCAGCGGACTGTGAAGCTGTGCTAATGTGACCATCTTACTTGCACACACACACACCACACACACACACATAGGCACTTGTACCAGTGAGCCCTTTGTACCTACTGGGTCATTCCATCCCAACGCAACCAGTGCCCCCCATATCAGCGTCTCAGATGTTGGTACTCTGCAGAAATGCCTTCGCCGAACCCATGACTTGAACCCAGGACCTGTAAGGCTGACGTGCAAACCACGACATCGCTGTGCCACCCGCTACCATAGAATTAATTTTTCGGAAATCTGTTAAAGACTGAAAATTACTCAGGCAGTACTAATACCATAGAGTTGCCTTAACTCTAATGATAATCAAATCTTAATGCACTTGTCTTGCTAGCTGGAATATAACGTCCAGCAGTCAGCGGAGTTTGTACCCGTTTTGCTTCAAGTTAAAAATACAAAAATTAATCATTTTTATCCCCTCCTGTCTTCACCTCTTACATCTGTCCCTTTCATTGAGCTACTTACTCCATCCTTTCGTTCTCTTTTTTTCAGCACGCTAACGATTGCTGACTATTAACTAGCAGTGTGTTTGCTTATCTTCCTGTTCCTAATCACGTTATCTCAGTAATCAGAGCATATCTGTCTGAAAGAGCTGGTCTGATTGCTTGAGAAGTCATCTACAGGTCAGATAATCCTTTCTTCAAACACCCCCAAACTTTTTCTGGGTCTGTTTTCATGATTTCATCCTACACCTTGTGCGAACGCGGTGCCTCCAAATTTGGTTATTATACTGAAAACCATTTTATTAAATCCCACCTCTAGTGTTTGACTATAAACTCACAATTCCTAAAGTACAACTGGGGAAAAATTGACTTGGCATTCTGTGAACAACCGTCCAGACAAGAAAACGTGTGCACGTTGGGAGGCAACGTGTGCACGTTGGGAGGCAACAAGCTGAGGCTAGCGGCTGGCGCTAATTTCTACTGAAGCCTTTACTTGCGTCTACTCGCAACTTTACAAAATTCTGATGGTGTAATGTTTATAATTTGACGATTTCATTTGCCATTGCAAAGAAATGAAAAAAAAAAAAAAGCTAACCTACCAGATCCACCGAATATATTAGCGCTATAGCTGGTGCGCTGGTTCTTTCTCTGCCGCTACGCTAAAAAAATACATAGCTGGATACAACGACCAAAAATAACACTTTCCTGATTTTGTATGAAGCCAGCAATCAAACTCGAGCTGTCTTCGGGGTATATTGAGAGATTCTGAACGCTTCATGGTGATAGGTGACTTATTTTTGGAGTTATCCTGCTGAAGTCGCCGGAGGAAGCCGACAGAGGAAAAGGAGAACATCAATAAAACCAAAAAAGACAGCTCCACCTGTGATAGGTGGGCTTGATTAACATTAGCATGTTTTGGGTGTAGTTCCTGGTTTTAAATGGCGATATGGCATCAATGTACACAAATTTCAACACATCCCAGACCTCTAGCTAAAAATCCAATCAATGTTTGGACATGTCCGTCTCCAGTCTGCTTATCAAGTGCCCCCCCCCCTCCCCTCCATGTGTCAACAATCCAACTAATACAACAAAGAGCTCTAATTGTTTCAGTAAAGAGGTGCTAATAATATGCCCCGCCTAACAAGATTCATTTCAACCAACCCAGTGTTTGTTAGCCTGGGTTTATGTACGCAGCATTAGAAGGTGATATTCTAGACTCCTTGGGCTGATTCCTTCCAGATCTTTCTAATCAGTGATCTAACCCACCGATGGGCGCTTCGTTATGATGGAATTCGAAACGCTAACATGATCAACCGTGCGTTCCACATTGTCTTACACCTGGAACGTGTAAACATGGCCCCGACTTGTGTGTGTTTCACACACACACACACACACACACACACACACACACACACACCCTTCCTTATCTTATCGCATTTTTCTGCAGAGGTAAACAGATGGCTTCATGGACGGGTGGTTGAATTTTAAAAGAAGGAAAGTCCATGAAGGAAAAACATTTCCAGTCCAATACCTGGCTGATGAATTCTTAGCCCTGGAAGTAATGGCGTCAAAGTGTACCACTGATTTGATGACCGATTCTCTAGAATGTTAGCAGTGAGATGGCTAAATGCCCCTCCTAATCTGACCAAGGTGTTTTTGGTGACTGCGTCAAGCTATGCGTAACACCACATTCAATTTACAGAAATTGGCCGATGCCCTTATCCAGACCGACTCACATTCCATTATGTTTGTAAAACTTAGCAGTTGTGCTTAGGGCCTTGCTCAAGGGCCCAGCATTGGCAGATTGGTGGTACTGGGGCTTGATCCTTTGACCTTTTAATCAGTAACCCTAGCCTTAACCACTGAGCCACCACTGCCCCATACTCGATTTTTCAGACAAATCAATCCGATTGAAGTACGGAACCTAAAGCAAAACTGGACCTCAAACAGTCCTTTTCTTCAGAAGCAACTGCTTTACTGCAAACATCAATATTTACCACTCATTTCATCTACCAACATATTTAGCACATCCACCCTCATCTGCTTAGAACAGTTCTCCAGACCCTCGTTTGAGAGATCAAGGCTTTTTTGTATTCCGTGTCTGTTTTAAGCTGTGCTAGTTATTTCAACCAAGTCAGTCAACAGTAAGGCACTTAAATTTAAATCTTGCCTCATACACCAATGCCCGGCCACTGAAGTCCCATCCTTGGAAGCAACTGCTTTGCTAGCAAAGTTAATATTTACCCCAGATTAGAGATTAGTTGTGCTGTTTCACCATAAAACTGTCTTCCCAAAAGTGCTACCCAGATTTATACATGCGTAGTAAGTGGGCTGATAAATGGGCCCCATATGGGATCATGTGTGGGTTCCATATCAAATGGCCACATGGATTCTTTTCCCAACAATAACTTGGACCTATATAGGGAGCCCATCTGGGGTTGACAATGTGGAACCCACTTAGTTGACCCAAGTGGGCCCCAGTTAAGATGCCCATGCCTACTTGGAGCCCATGTAGACCTGGTATGACCCCGGGGGGCACATACACATACATATACACATAAGGCCACTATGGACGATCCCACATAGGGCCCCACTTGCTACCCAAATGATACAAATGTTGGCTGGGTTAGATCGTCCTAAGATCCTAGTTTAGAAAACCAGACTATCAAATTTAACTAAAGATTAAAGTCTTGCTGCATTGTCCAAAACCAAACCATTTTTGGGGAGGATGAAAGAGGAATGAAGCCACTGCTTGTCCTTTACTATTAATTAGATGCATCTTGTACCATCTAGTATGTGGGTGGCAAGATGCCAGTGTGCACGACGTAAGTGGGAGTGAATCAGAATCTTTTTTTTTTTTTTTTGTGGAAAGTGTCTGTCCAAGTCGTGCTACTCACTTCAGCCAACTCAGTACTCAGAACATACTCCAGTGACTTCATCTTTCTCCCAGGGAGCGTGGAGAGCTCTCTCTACTCAACCTGCACTTCACAGCATTCACGCACTATCATTAGCAGTAAAAGTGAAGTCATACTTTTGGAAGAGCTGGAGTTTAACACCTAAGGGAAATACACTGAACTTTAAAAGCACTGTGGCCTTTTTTAACACTTGGTAATATTGCAGTGAAGCGTAGGGTTTCTCAAAGATTCTTTGAACATTTAAGGGTTCATACCTTCCTACAGGGGTTCTACGTGATACGAAAACACAGGTTTAAAGATTCAATAGTGCAACAACCCAAAGTAACCCCCTTTTGGCTTTTATGTTTAACCCTTCCGAGGACGTTGGGTGGAAAAGCTTTGGATTCCTCAAGAGTCGAGTCTCCTCAACTGCACTTCAGGCCCCTCCGCAGTAAACTCATGAACTCTCCAAAGTTCATACACTTCCTGCCTTTTATATACTCCCTTGTTCCAGTTTAGTATTAAATGAAGCCAATGATATGGCAATAAACCGTTTTCAATTCGGCCCTCAGGACCTGTGATAGAAAGCGACTTTGCTGTTTATTAATCCCTGACTAGCTGTCTGTAGCGGTTCAATACCAGATTACAGTCATTTTGACTTAAACCCCGGTACACTAAGCCCTCTCCTCCCTGCACGAGTGCGGCACTTACAATGAAAAGAATTTAAGTCATTTGCTCTAAGCAGCCATAATCAGATTTGGGGCTTGTTTCATGTTATGCCTGCTCTTGGCCTGCCGATGATCTTCAGGCGACCTCACGTTGAACTGGGGATGAGAGTTGGGAAACGTATTGCAGAGGAGAACGGATCATGGTGTTCCGAACCGAAAGACAAAAAAGATCCTTATAGGCATCATGTAACACACAATTTTACCATTGACCACATTCCCAAGAGGCAGTCAAGTGATAGTCACGAAAACCCCGGTTATGCTAAAATGCTAAGACAGCGCCACCCCATCAACCCCCCCACCAAAAAAAAAATCTGCATTAGAAAGCGTTATTAAAAAAGGTGAACCGCTAGATTAGTGTACAGACCGGCTCCAAACGCGAAGAAAAAGCTCTTGTCTGGATGCTCCTCCAGCAGAGCTTTCACCCTCTTGCCCATTCGCTCATTGCGTTTGTAGATGAGCTCCTGACGGAAGTAGCTGTCAATCTCCTGAGCTGTGATCTGTTCGCTAGGAGGCAGAGTGACGTTGTTGAAGTTGGGCACCTGAAAGAAAAGAGCGTTTTGGGCATTGGTCTCACGGTTTCATCTTGTACTCCTGTGGTAGCTGTTCATTTGCTGACTGTTTGTAGTGGATGCTACCTGTGAAGTGTCGTGGTTGAATATGATGGAGTTGAGATCGCCGCAGTTGTAGTGCTTGATGAGATCCTCGGTAGTGTAGGGGACCTGCAGACTCCCGGCCCGGAGACTCTCCTGCTGAAGCAGCGTCTGATTGAGGGCAAAAATCACCTGCAACACACACCAAGAGTAAATTATGTAGGTAAATTATTTCAGGATGGGGTGTCACTGTGGTGGAGTGGTTGGCACGTCCGCCTCACAGCAAGGTCCTGGATTCCAATTCCAGTTTTCTTTGATTTCAAATTTGTGCTGTGATGGAAAATAAAGCTGTAATTTGTAAGAGATAAGTGGCACCATCGCTTAGAATTGCAACTGAAAAAAACAAAGATCATGATGGATGAACGAGTGTATAGAATATCAAATGGACACATTGTCTCTATAGCAACATGGTTTTCAGCATGGTGGCGCAGTGGTTTTGCACGCCTGCCCCACAGCAAGAAGGTCCTGGGTTCGATTCTCGGGCTCAAGTCGTTTCTGTGTGGAGTTTGCACGTTCTCCTCACGATTGTGTGGGTTTCCTCCGGGTACTCCAGTTTCCTCCCACAGTCCAAAGACATGCCTAGTAGGCTGATTGGCGGTTCCAAACTACCCCTAGGTGTGAGTGTGTGCGAATGGTTGTATGTATGTGTTGGCCCTGCGATGGCCTGGCGAGCTGTCCAGGGTGTAACCCGGCTTCGCCCAGAGACGGCTGAGATGGGCGCCAGCCTCCCCGCGACCCTAATTAGGAATGAATGAATGGCTCTCGTAGCCCTTTCTCATTGATTAGGTTCTGCACTTTCCGCTCAAGCATCTGGTTTTTGGTCAGCTAAACAGGTTCAGATCCGGTGCCAGAATGCCGCTGGTCTGGAACCTAGACGTGGAGACGTCAGGAGTTTCGCAAATTCGCAATTTCGCAAATGTCTGTTGTATGAATGACGAGTTTGTAGTTCGAGGAATCATCGGTCGGCCTGCTTTCCCGTCCTAGACTCCGCGACCGCATCGATCAGGTTACCGAGCAAATATGCAGCAAGTGCAAAACAGTGTATTGGCACGACACTGCAGTTCAAAGCTATCAACTACACGATCTTTTATCTTGTGTGTAACAGACGTCGGATGTGCCGTCCATGTGGTGTGTATGACGCGAGGATGAAATGTGCTTTTAATTCTAGAAGCACGACTTGTAAAATCCGTGTTATTTTAACGCTCCTCATGAGTTAACTCCTCATTTATTATAGATTATGTAACACCAAAACATTCTCCGATCGTCTTCGTGTCATGTTGAAAAGAGAAAAGAAAAACAAAACCACGATTCATCTTAAAGTACTGTACGACCCCGGCATGAGCAACATTAAGCGTTCGCTATTTAGTTTAGCGCCGTGCATATTTATGCGAAGGAATGACCTAAAATTTAAACAGTATTCATTTCTCGCACTTCTTTTCTCGATCCAAGCTTAGATGAGGAACAAAAGCGTCCCCCTCCTCTCTCTTTCTGTTGCTCATTCCCTCTCTCTCTCTCTCTCTCTCCCTCATTCTCTCGCATTCCCTCTCTCTTTCTGTTTCCAAAAAACAAAGTGCTAACATCAGGGAGTCTTCTCCGAGATCAAAGGCAGCGTGCTGCTTTTCTTTCAATTAGTTCTACTTCTCTTCTTTTTGTTGGTCCTGTTTCAGGAGCTCGCTCTTGTCTCACCATGAAATTCTGCTGTGTTTACCCACTGGCCCTGCAATGTGCCCACAGCCCCTGATTACACACACACACACACAAACACACACACACACACACTTGCACAAACTACTCTCTTCAGATCGCTCTCAATAGCTCTCCCTTCAACCAAATAACAAGTTTATTTGTTTCTCAACGGGGAAAAATCAATCACGCCGCCGGCCACCCCGGCGAACAACGCCGCACTGTGGAGCATTCAGCTTCGGCATGAATTTAAGAGAGTTCTCATCACTCCCTCACTCTCTCTCTCACACACACACACACACTCATTCCTTCTCAGTCTAATACACTCTCTAGTGCGGAAGGCCTCTTTTCATGTCGTGTGATGACACTCTCTAGCCCTGGCGGCCATTGTTTCAGGGTCTCGTCCAGGCCAGAGGGCGGCAGATGCCTTCTCATCCGGGACAAAGAGCCAGCTCCCCCCCCCCCCCCCTCCAGTCGTCCTCTCCTCTCTCGACACTTTCATCCCTCGCTCATCAAAGCATCCTGCTCTGCATTTGAAAGCGGGCCGGCTTTATGCCACTCAAATTAGCCTATCGCCACCCCGCCGGCCACAGAAAAAAAACTTTTCCCATCTGCTCCGGGGCCGAGCCCCTTTCAGCATCTTAAATCACGAGTGGGGAAGAGGAGGTGGGGTGTGGGTGTGGGTGTGTGGGTGTGTGTGTGTCGGGGGGGGGGGCTGGCTGGGGGTAGGGGGGAGCTCTCTTAGAATAAGAGGGAATGAAAGAAAGGAAAAGTGTGTGTGTGTGTG
>JAQMYF010000005.1:14675807-14688424 GCA_030014195.1 Neosilurus mollespiculum | reverse complement strand
ATCAAGAATCGATTCTGAATCGAATCGTCACCCCAAAAATCGGAATCGAATTGAATCGTGAGTTGTTGTTAGATTCATATCCCTATGGCTGAGTATCTCTTACAACAATACACGGAAGCATAAGTATCTGTGTTTTCTACTTCTGGTTAGGGCTAATGTGTGAACAAAATTGGAAACAAAAATATCTTTTGACTCGTCCACTCCATTTGTGTGGAAACTTGCTGTCAAGTTGATTAGACTCCATTATTATAAATGCACTTGGCATAATTCTTCCCACTATTTCACCGTGTACAACTGCTCGCCTGTATTCAAGTAAACCCCAGTCCTGAGGCAACAGGTTAAAATCCCACCACACTCTGTTAATGCTCACGGGGCACTAATGCATTAGCACGTTAAAGAGCGGTGTGTGTTTGCCAATGAGAGGACAATAGAGGCTATAATTGGTGCTGAGCACAGCTCACACACTTGGTAATTGGGTAGAGTCATTATGGGCCTACACAAATGACTCTCTCAGCAGTTGTTTCACTGCAGGAGAAGAACAATGGGGCAGGATGATGGGGTTTATAAAGCTCACGCTGCTACTGGAGAGGCGCTACTGGAAAACAGTGGCACCGTGTACTCGGTACAGTATACGGAGGATGGCCTGATTATTTAATACAGTGAAAGGGGTGAGGTCACATTTCTGACTACATTTTCATTGTTTGTAAGTGTTATTACTGATACATATGAACAGATCCGATACAGTTAACAGTATATCTATGGTACATACACTTGTATATATATATATATATATATATATATACATACAAGATGGTATTTATCCGCTATAATCAGCTCAACTAAGCTGCCACCTTCCATGTCGTCCTCCTTTGAAAAGTGCATAAAGATAAACAGTACATTGTTGCACTCACATGTTAAAAATTTTAAATCTGTTGTTCTTTCTACTTGCTGCCCAGTAATGGCTGATACACATCTGGGTCATTTGTTAATTTTAGCCCCAATCAGTCTGAGCCAGGAAAGAACAAACAAATATCAAGTACAAGAGGTTTCTGGCCGCGCGAGCCGAGAACCATGCTTAAGAAACCATTGACTTGATTTTGCACTGGTTCTATGTTGGTCTGTCCAGCGTCCATTGCCGCATTGCCGTCCTGATGGCTATTAATCATCACAATGCTAATTGGCTTGTTATGGATCCTGATGCTTATTGGCTGTTATGCATCATGATGCTGATTGGCTGTTATACATTGTAATGCTGATTGCCTGTTATGCATCATGATGCTGATTGGCTGTTAAGCATCTCATTGCTGATTGGCTGTTGTGCATCATGATGCTGATTGGCTGCTTGCTCTCTGGTTGGAACTTAAAGCGTGATGACATCCGTGAATGTAATCTAAGAGTTTCTGTTTTCGGTTTTACTGAAAGAACATCCAAAAAAAAAAAAAAAAGAACATTTTTGTGTCAATGCTTCTGCTTAAAATTCTACAATGTTGTCAGAGCATTTAATTAATTATGAAGAGAACAGAAACGCAGCCCACCAAAAATTTCACGGAGAGCTCCGTGCTTTATTTGTTTTAGAGCCAAAACCTTGTTGCATGTTGTTGTTGTTTAATTTTCTTATTTTGAGAGGGAGGCGGGGATGACAATAATCACAGTGAAGTACAGATCCACGAGGCTACACATTACATAAACCTCATGAAAAAAAAAATATACACATTTGCCATGAAACATTCTCGCACAGGTGTTACAGCGGGGTGGGGGGTGGGGGGGGGGGTGTGTGTGTGTGACAAAAACGCAGTCTCAGTGACGGCCAGCCACTTGCACACATTAAGTCTTTTGTTCAAATTGCAAACACTCATGGAAAATGAAGTCGTTGCCAGCAATTCAGAAATAAAGCATAAAATGGGTGAGTCTGCTTTAATGGAAATGTTCCATTTAACGCTCGGACAAGAAAAAAAGGTCATAACTCCAAACTAGTGTAAATAGCACAGCAAGTTATTTGTGTAACGCATATTAGGCATTTGAAAAAGGGCACAAGCTCGTAATATCTTTAATTACATCTGCGTCTGGCCTGGATGATGTCGTTTAGTGCTGCTCCATTTGATCGCATCAACTTTAATCTAGCTTTTTAAAAATTTTTATTTATTTAATCAAACCCTTGATCTGTGTTAGCTATCAGGCTTGGATACGAGCTCTTTCGCTTGCCACTGAACGTCATTCTGCACCTCCTTGATTAATTGTGTTTACGTATAGAGCTGAAATGGAAAATATATTTTTATTGCGTCCTAAGAACTGTTTATCCCAGAGTAAGTATAAAATCCACTTAAAGATCATTACTGGTTAAAATATGGTCTTGAGTCTAAAATCTCCCATCCTTAAACCAAAGTTTTTTTTTGTTGTTGTTGTTTTTTTTAATGGGGTGGAGGGAACAAGGTCCTTTTTAGTTTCTGAGTCTCTCTCTGTGTCTGTCTCTGTCTCATTCTCTTCCTGAGTCTGGATGCTGATCAGATTAAAGACGGTCGCTTGAGGACAGTCGACTGAGGATGCACGTGGACGCTCCTGGCTCTGATAACCTGCAGTGAGAGACGGGAACGTCTCCTGAAACGAACGCTAGCTGGGCTGCGGAGCGCCTGAAAAGATCTCGAATAGCAGACGTCCTTTAATCTCGCACAGACATCTGTAAATAGAGACGTCTCATTTCATAACTTCATCTGGAGCCATTGACGAAAACGCAACTTGAGCTCGGAGCGGAGACGTGTGCCGGCGACTATGCAGCTTGGCACACGGGGTCAGTGGTTTAAAGCTCAGATACGGCACGACGGCTATCTCAATTACCTGCCCTTTCTCTAAGCACAGTCCTTCAGCAAGGTGCTTAACCCCTGAAGTGCTCGAGGGCGGCTGCAACATGACACCCCAGCACCCCCCTGCATTAGAGTCCTGAAACCTCCCACGACTCCTCAGTGATCTTTAGTGGCTTTATTTCAATAGCTCCATTGGCATGTTATGGATACTTCTTGCCCGGGTATGATCAGTACCAGTGACAAATGGGTGGAGCTACAAATAGTGCCAATCACCACCAAATTGCCCTAAAATATGTCTGGAAATCAAGATCCTACAGTCATGTATTAAATGTCTGCCAAAAATTGTTTCTATGTTATTTTTGGCTGCTTTATGAAGCAATATCACATGTTTTTATTACAGGATGTAATGTTTCTATTCATTTCCCACCGTATTCTTTTCTTGCTCCTCATAATTGTACTTAATTTGTCATTTATTATGCCATACGTCATCCACGGGAAGTGCCATTTATATCTGACCGGATATTATTTGAACTCCATCCACAAAAGAAGCATGATTTTGTTTGTCTTCTGTCTGAACAACCATCAAGTGTTGACTCCCTATGACATGCGCCTGCCACCAACCAGCGAGGGGCGTAAGCACGCACATGCCCCCTCTGCCCCCTCTATGACATGCGATGCGGCCACCCGCCTCTTTACGAACTGCTGCACATGCGCGTTTGGAGGCAGGGATCGTATGCCATCCCTCCTTCCCGTGAGACCTCGGCCAATTAGCTCCCTTGGACTCCTGGTCACAGATGGTTACGGCATCAATGGATTTGAACACACAATCTCTAGGTTGACAGTCACGGACCTCCTCTGCAAGGGTGTTTTTTGCTCCACCTACAAAGTGGCTCGGGAACTATAGCAATGGGTTCCGTCTGTCCGTTACACTTTAGCTTCCGGACACTTACTTGCCGCACGCTGAAGCCGAGGCTTGTTCTATATTGGCAAATTATGAAATGGTCCTTTTGGCGAGAGCGTCTGGACCCCTGTGGTCTATTTTTTTATTATTTTTTTTTCTCCCCTTCCCAGACAGAGCGGCACGGCAAGCTCCTACAGAACAGCAGTGAAAGTTTGCAGCTTATATTTTAAAAGTCATTATTTCTGGACACTTCACTATACAAGACCACTTGAGAAAATGTAATGTTTGAGACATAAACCCAAATTAAAAAATGATCTTGCACAAGATGCTTGTAACGTACAATCCATTCATTACATAGAATTGATTTCGGATAAGGGGCAGTGGTGGCCTGGTGGTAGGGTGCTGGATTATTGATCCCAAGGTCGGGGGTTCAAGCCCCACTGTCAACTGGTGACTGCTGCCCTACCAGTGCAGCTAACTGGGTTATCAAAGGCCGGCCATGTCTCTCACTGTCTATGGTAAAAGAACCATTGCTGATTTTCGTCAAGAGTAGGCTGCATTGCCGTCAGCGGTGGCCTGGCCACTGCCCACTGCTGTACTCTGCCCTCGCACAGAGTTGGCTGAGATGGGTCATCTAAGTTATTGAAATGTATCCCCCTCTGTTTGAAAGTCTTGGAAGAGCATGAATGAGCGATCCGAAGAGACCGGACACCATGCAGTTAATCCACGTTTTGTCTAAGGCAATAAATCCAGACAGATCAAATTCGGCGGTCTTGACTCGCCGCAGCGTCAAAACAATCGTCTGCACTTTCCAGCTTTAGTCGGACTCCCTATAAAACTCGCCAACATTACTCTCTTTTGTCTAAGACGAGCTGAATTGAAACCACCTGTTATTCCCAATCTTGGGTCTGTGAGATCTGTTTAAACAGCGTGCAAATCCGGACGATGAGAATTATGATTTCGGTATGGATATGGTTTACTGACGCTATTTTTGTTTCCTTTGTAATCATCATCCGCCTCAGGGAAGAACAGCATCATACAATCCATCTCAATCTGGGTACTTGACTTTAAGCACATGGAGAAATTATCATCACTGTTCAGAATTCAGCTCACCACAGGAAGCAAAGGAAAAAAAGAAAAAAAAACGGAAAAAACCCCGATGTCCGCGCCGCCCCCCTACCGATGGAAATATCGGTCATTTGGATTTAATCTGATTAGTGAGCACTTTGGACATGTATTTTACTCCGGCCAACTTTCCCGGAGTGCGTGGCTCGGTGCCTAAAACCTGCCAATACAATGAAGACCACAGTGTTTGGGAGAGTTTAAGCTCCAGTGACTTCAGGGCATTTCTCTCAACACCCTACTGAAAGATCTAATATCTAATGGGTATATGCAAAGAGACACAATGACTGACAGCCAAATAAATGTAGAAGCTAACATCTGTGCTAAAAACAACATGTTTTTGCATGGTTATTATCCAGAGAGTATCAATTTTTACCTCCGCCAGGGAGGTGATGTTTTACCTCCAATTTTTGTGTGTTTAGCAGAATTACGCGAAATGTTATGTGCGAATTTTCATGTAGTTTCTATCAGAGGCGGAGCTTTGAACAAGGAAGACTTATAAGAAGAAGGATAAAATTCTGGATCCGGGAATTTTTTTAACAATTCTTTAATATTGTGAGATTTGAATGATTTTTGACATTCTGGTTCACATTGGGGATTACTGGGCTTGGCTGTAGTTGCGCTCTCCGAGTTATTTAAAAATCTCTTGTTACCAGATTGCGTAGCTGGTATTGTTTTCACTTTTTTCAGTGTGTACTATGCATGCTTATATCTTAAGAACTGCTCGACATAGCATTGTCAAATATTTAGGGCAGTAACTTGGGACCAGACGCTAAAACCAGTTTACGAAAAGCTCCTTGTTGGTCAAGTTCAATATCAGCAAAATGGCTGTCGATTGTTTATAATAGCTTTCTGACGGATTTCTCCAGAATACTGTCCTGCAGATAACCTTGGTAATGCCGATGTTGCTGTGCTGTGTAAGAACGCTGATTTGATTTTCAGCGCTAAATGTATGTTCTAAATTTCAGACCCGACTTACAACTTGTAAAATTCAGCACAGTTATTATCGCATGCATGCGTTACAAAACTCTTAAATCAGTTTACCTTGTTGGTTCTTGGAAAGAAGTTTTTCATGTCATTTTCATTGAACGAGCACCAGAACCATATTGTTGGAAAAGGGGATATCAGTAACTCAAACACAAAAGGTCACTTCTTTCACCGTGAAAAGGGAAACAGGTTGAGTTGTGCTTGAGAGCAGATGAACAAAAAAACCCCTAAGATTGCAATCCTACACAGGCAGAAATATTCCCTTAATTCACGCCATGTGTGCAAGTGCTATTTATTAATAAAAGTATGGAAAGGTGCCAAAACTTAGTGCACTCCTACAGTCAAAGGAGGACATCATGCAGTTGTGATAATCCGTCGCTCATCTTCGGGAAATGCTTTAACCTGGTCAGGGCCAGGATGAATCTGGAGCCTTTCCCAGGAACGCTGGGCTTGTTCCACTCTGGGAAAACGTTGTGAACTTTTGGACACTACACATGCATGCATTCCTTCACTCACACCTGGGCAATTCTGAGTAGTCCATATACCTGCATGGAGAACATGGGAGGAACCAGAGTCCCCAGAGAAAAAGACTTGGGAGAACCCTAGTAACTCAAGCTTGACCTTCCATCCTGTTGATCTAGCAAGCAGTGTGTAAAGCTGGATGGGCGGGATGTCCCAGGGTGGTAGTGCCCTTCTGTGTGACATCATCACAGAATGTGTAGATCATGTGACACACTGGCAGGACACTGTGACAGAGGGAACATCTCAAAGCCCTTATTTGTTGTTTCTATTTTATTTGAAATGATGAGCAAGGGTACCTGAGAGCAGCCTTCCTGGAAGAGCTGCATACCAGCGAATAAGTAGCCCACTCCTTACATGATGATGAGCGCTCAGGTCAGCTAAAGTGGACATCGCCCTACATGATGCTTTCGGAGGAAACGATGGTAAACAAATTTCCTCGATTTCAGTCCCCTTGCATCATTTCCTCTCCATGATTCCTCAGAGGGACAGACTAAGAGGCAGGGATGAGATGCCAGTGATTGAAACAAGGATGCAGTTTAAGGGTTTTAGGTCTAGAGAGACAAAGGGAAGCAGACTCCAACCCCTGGGTAGAGCATCGTTAAATAGTCTATCCTACAACTGTAACGACATCCGTAAGCTTGAATGTTTCATCCATGGAGTCTGTTTTTTTACCCCAACATTAACCTCAAGCTTCTATGTTATTATTTATTCATCAACTATTTCATATAGCTGCAATGCATTATGGGTCTTTGAGTCCAAAAATTGCGCTAACGTCTCCATTGTGTCTACGTTCGGATTTCCCATGACATTGACTGCCACCCACCAACAAATTAGCACCTGAACCGCCAAACACCACATTATAAACATACATCATGTGTTTTAGGGTGGAGTTTTCTTTAAAGTTCAGGAAACTGGAGGAGGAAGAGGAGGAGGAGGGGTAGGAGGTGACCACACATTCCTTCATGTTCTGCTTGGCGACGGATGGAAACTAGGCGCATCATCATTCATCATCTCGCTACGCTTCATTACCATCAGTGACGGCAGCCAGACCCACGTACTTCACTTCGCTCTCCGACTCTACGCCACCTACACCACCCTGATATGGGCTGCTCCAGCTCTTTGGCTCCTAGTAAGTTTTTTTTTTGTAATGATTATAGTCTAGGAGAACCTTAATCCAAGATCAGCAGCATTGTGAGAAAGTACAGGGAAGTTTTGGATGGGATTGGTGGGTTGAATTTTTTTTGACAACCCAATCATTCTTCCTAATAGACCTTGTGCACCACAAGGTCTGAGAACTGCTATATTTCCTGAAGGAGATGAGTTTTGACTTTTCAAGTGTCTTATAAACATGTGTTGCCTTAACTGAAAGATTTCTCGCCCCGAATGAGGTTTGGTGACGGACGCTTGTTTTCTTCATATCTTTTATGTTCTGGATGGCTCGCCATGCAGAAATAACTAGATTTTACGAAGTGTATCTTTTCAGCCCAAGCTATAATTATAATGGAAAGCACGATTTTTCATTTCCCCAACCACTTCATCCTTAATTAGGGTCACAGGGAGGCTGGAACCCATCCCAGCCAACTTTAGGTGAAGGCGGGGTGTATCCTGAACAGCTCTCTAGACCATTACAGGGTAAGTCTTTGGCCTTTATTATAGTAGCTTTGTCCACGATGACGTTCACACCTGCTTAAAAACGTGACATTCTGTTAAAGCTTCACGTGAAATATATTAGAACTTACAAAAAGCTTTCACTTAATTTACGTTCATATGAGCACTCTGAAAAGCCATTTGGGATTGTTCATTACTTCCAGCAGAGCGGTTATTATTATTATTTTCTTTGTTAGCAACTTTGTTAGCATACTCAATATCTTGACTTTGTAAATTCTGATCAAACTTTGCATACGTACTCCTTTGGGGTGTGTCCAGAAATCTGTTATTTTTTCAGAAAGCTACATGAGATTTCATGGATTTATAGGCTTCTAGTTTTCTTTGTACGATTTTATGCAAATTAGGTAAGACTCGGTAAGGCAATGTATCCAAACACCTGGCTCACGTGATTCCTCGGACCAATCCTACGACACTTTAGGCTTGAACTTCTCTCTAGTTTCCCACTCAAGTTGATTTCCAACCTGCCATTCAAGCTACTACTTAAAAACCAAACAAACAAACAAACAAACAAATGTATACCCATGGTTTCATCTCATCCTGTCATGCCTGAACTCTTATAAAGACTCTTATTATATATCATCCCTGGCAACAGGCTTGGGAGCCTTACTCTCTGCATTTCTCCATTTCTCTGAATTTTTTCCACACCTGATCACTGCCAGGCAATACCTCGAGAATGACTTTGGGAATCCTCATCAAACTTTGCATGATTACTCGTTTGGGGTGTGTCCAGAAGACTACCATTTTTCAGAAAGCTACATTAAGATTTCAAGGATTGATTAGCTTTTCAAATTCCTTAAATGCCGGGGTGTTATTACATGGTGCACCACGTTTGTGTACTGCGTGATGTCTGTGGGACCTAGAAAGGTCCGTGTATGTACTTTGCTCTAGTAAGTGCACGCGGCGGTCACCTAAGGTGTGTTTCGATGTGTTCAGCGTTCATGCAAGATTAAGGTGACCGATTTCCGTTAAATATGTGAATATATATATACAATATACAAAGAAAAAGAAAACTTGGAAAGAAGTTGAAGAAATCACTGTGGTGTATATGTAGCTAGCACAGTTAGCTAGCTTTACTATTCTATTAACAAATAAATTATAGCTAGCAAGTCATTTCGATGTTTAACTAGCGAGCTTTTGGAGATTTGTAGAAAACTGCTGTTTCTCAATGTATCCTAACAAAATTGTGTATAGGCCACACCCACAAGCAACAACCGTAGCCTCGCCAACAATTATAATAGATTTTTTGCAACAGGCGAACGTACAGTTTGGTGCCACACTTTCTGAGCATAAATTGAAGTCGTACGAATCAGAGATTCTTCTTCATCCTGCATGAATATGTATTTATCTTCACATGGCAGGAGAAAATATTCCACACAATCTTCTGCCTGTCTTGTCTTAATAACAGCAATTACGCCAGCAGCACCAAGCCGGCTACACAGCACAGACCTGATGTCTATGAGCGGCGGCACTGTGTTTAGCCGTTTGAGTGTTAGCTTAAAATTGCCACGAGTAATCCCCTTAGTTCTGTCGTTGTATTAGCCCCAAATTCCAGCAACCTCTATTTCTGAGCGGCTCTGTGTGCTTTGAAGGACGCTCATAATTGCGGGCACCTAATAAGCAGACTCCTGCAACAAGGGTGTTTTGAGTCCGATTCAGACGAAAACCATTACTCTAAAATTCATCTTAATAACGGAAGACACGCCATGAGCAGACTATTTGTTCAGCTGATAGAAACCCCACACCTGCTGTGGCCCCCTGTCTCTCCAACAGTCACAGCCACTCAATTTGCCCCACCGAGTTTTAAACGTGACACTGCGGCACTTTCCTTCCCATGGACTTGTGGTAATATTTCACCGCCAATATTGTGCAGATAGCACTTTCAGTGGGGAGAATATCTTCACAAACATGTTTCTTCTCACCTAGCGAAAAGTAACAGGTGATATGGCAGCCACGGGAGCTGGGACAACCTGGAGGAAACCCACACAAGCACAGGGAGAACATGTAAACTCCACACAGAAACACCTTCGCCAAGCCTGGTACTCGAACCCAGGACCATCAAGCTGTGAGGCAGACATGCTTACCAAAACGCCACCGTGCTGCCTGTATATCAAACAAAATTGCGAATTTAAGGGTCTACTTTTCAAAGTTGTGTATTTGTGCTTGAGAGAATAATCACCCACCTGGGAGAAATTCAGTCCATTGAGAGGATGGCACTGCTCCTCAACCTTCTCCACAGCTCCCGTCTTCTTCTTCATCCTCTCTGCTTCCTGAGCCAGGTAAAGGTCCAGCACAGGAACGCCACGCGTTTTAATGTCCGCCTCAGTCAGTGAGTTCACCATGAGCATGACCCAAACAGGCCGTTTGCGCTCCCAGTTACCTGCAATGGCATTGAACAGGTAATCAGCGTACAGGCCCTTGCCCCGCTGGTCTGGAGTCATCCATGATGGCATCATGAGCTTGACATACTCCAGATGCCTCTTTAAGCGACGGTAAATATCTCTGGGAAGAACGTCCTGCAGGTTCTCGCCCTGTGGTAGCAGCTGGCAGCGTGTCAGTGCCGAAATGGTGTATGGGTCGGTGAGGTCCAGCTCAAAGTACACAATGTTGCTCTCCTGGAAAGCTTTTTTGGAGTTCTCTGGGATGTAGTCCCAAACCCGTGTGTAGGGCACGTGGATGGTGCCGTAGAAGTAAGAAGGTGGGTCACGCTTAATCGTCCAAAGGAAGGAGTTGAGCTCAGTTTGCTGGGGATAAGAGAATATATATATATAAAAAAGCAGTGATCACTCACATGGTTGCTCTGGCAGCTTGGATGTCACATTTCACATGAACAGGTTGAACCATTTCATGTACAACACACACACACACACACACACAAAATATTCACACTCACATCTAGGGGAATTTGAAACAGCCTATTAGCCTACTGTGTATGTTTTTGGACTGTGCGAGGAAACCGGAGTACCTGATGGAAACCCATACAAGCACAGGGAGAACATGCAACTCCACACTTGCCCTCACCAAGCCTGGGACTCGAACCCAGAACTTTCTTGCTATGAGTTGGACATGCTGTACACCACACCACCCTGCCACCCTGATCAAATTCATAAAGCCTCATTAATCTGATCGGAATATTACTTTGGTACAGGTTTGATTTATACAAGTAATCCGATGTAATGATGTTATTATACAGCTGAGATGTTACAGACTACTTGTTAATTATGTGTGACTGCAAAATATAGGAAATGTTCCCAATATAGGAAATAACACATCCCTCCCCAAATGTTTATTGGAAAGCCGCTAATTACTGTAATGGGCCGTTAATATGTCCTTTAATGCAATACACGTCGGAGGACAGCAAAGATTAATGAACCCTGCTGGACATCCTGACACATTCCATTCAGCTGCAATAATGCAATCACTTGGGATGATTCTAACTGATTAAAACATAGCAGGAGGAATTTCTTTTTAAGCTAATGTGTTTAAAAGTGGTTGCTTTTAGTCATTTCGGCAGTGCTTGACTTGAATACGCGCAAACGGGGACCAAGAGGGGGCAGTTAAGATTAAGGCTACTTAATGCAATATCACACTTCATGCACTCTAAAATAAACAAGCAAATAAATAAATAACTGCAAGTGCATGCATGGATGGGATTTATTTTATTTGATCATTATTATTTTTGCTACAAATGCTTAGCTGGTTTATTATAAGGATAAGATTGCATGATATGGAAATGGCCAAATGGATGGCACCAGAGGACAGGTGATCTCCTCCATGCCAGCTGTGTTAACAACACTGTATAAAAGATGAGTCCCTTATGTGTCAGGTTCAGCTTGAAAAGATTTTCCCTTATTTATGTTTTCTGAATGTTTGAAAGCAACAGGTTGATGCAGCCTACTTCTTAAAACAGCGTGTCAGATCCCTGCTGCATGTTTTTATGAAGTAAATAAACCCTTTGGGGAGTTTAGAGTCTAAATACAATAAATCACATCCAGTGTTGTTGTTGTTGTTGTTGTTTTGGAACCTAAGCAACTTTTGGCGCTACCTTCCTGTTGAGGTCGCAGCTCGAGCTCTCCCTGGCGCTCCACTGGTTAGCCTGTAGGAGTAGCGCGAGGCACGCGCGCATGAATGCGCACCGCATGAGCGCCATCGCGGCTCCGTGCGCTTCCCGCTTCCCGGATGAGCTTCCCCGGCGTCCTGCCCCGCTCCTGTCCGCTCTCAGAGCTCCGGGACGACGGAAATCCGCTGAACGGTGCGGTGCGTCTCCGCCATGCTGCCAAACACTTACCAACTATCACTGTTTACATGCACGCGTCTTAGTTTTCTTTTACCCCGACTGCGACTTTAAAAAAAAAACTTTTATTATTATTATTAAAAAAAAAACTTTATACGAACTACATCACACGGAGCTTCTAAACAGTCCAGGAACGACGTCCTTGCATGCAAAAAACCACAAACCAAACAGCAACAGGTCCGCAACAGGTCCGAGTCCAAACCGTAAACGAAGCGCGCGTCAACTCCGCGTCTCGCGCTGCTCCTCGCGAGGGGAGTGAATGAAGAGCGGAGCATCACTCGGCCTGTTCCCGCGGGGGGGGGGGGGGGGGGGGGGGGGGGGGGGGGGG
>JAQMYF010000005.1:14606533-14642144 GCA_030014195.1 Neosilurus mollespiculum | reverse complement strand
CTGGCGAGCTGTCCAGGGTGTACCCCGCCCTCGCCCAGAGTCGGCTGAGATGGGCGCCAGCCTCCCCGCGACCCTAACTAGGAATAAGCGGTTCAGAAAATGAATGAATGAATGAATGTTAGCGTGCTAATAACATGCTAATCTTGCTAAACCATGCTAAACATTGTTATAATTTTGGATTTAAAATATGTGTAAATAAACATTTAACATTTAACATAAACATTTATGTGGTTTATACGTTTGGGTCAGGAAATTGTTTTATTCCTTATCGATCAACTAATAAATACATTTCCAGGCTAGCAATGCTAACTTTTGCTATGATATTAGCTATGTTATTATTACTGGTTATTACAGACTTTTAGTAATCACATGACCAAATGTGTGCTCTCTGACCTAGCAATTGCACACACTCACGCATGCGCGCGCGCGCATACACACACACACACACACACACACAAACACATAACATTCATGTATATTAAGTAATTTATCAGTAATTGATCATCTGAAAAACAGACATTGATGATATTTAACCCAAAATTAGTAACTCAATACAGTGCAGCCATAAAAAACCCTGACCATTCATCATACATGGACACACACACACACACACACACACACACACTGTCTACATAATTTACACTGCTCGGTAATTGTCTTTCTCATGAATAGTATGTGAGCTGCATTTCTGCCTGGTTTCCTCCGTCTCCAGCAGCAGCGTACTGTTCCCTGGAGACATGGATTCCCTACTCTGCAGATTGGATCACTGTGCTTCTCTCAGGGTGGCACTCAAGCAACACACACACACACACACGCACGCACACACACACACACACACACACACACACACACACATATTCAGAAACACTCAACATGTTTTTAACCTGTGTCTCTGTACTGTAGTGTACGTGTGTTGTGGAAAATCAGTGTGTTGTTGTAGACGGTCAGTGCGTGTTTTGTAGCAGGTCAGTATGTGTCCTTGTGGAAAGTCAGTGTGTGTGATTGTAGTAGGTCAGCGTGTGTCACTGTGGAAGGTTAGTATGTGTGTGTGTGTGTATGTGTGTGTGTCTGAGTGTGATTGTAGTAGGTCAGTGTGTGTCACTGTGGAAGGTTCTTGTGTGTGTGTGTGTGTGTGTGTGTGTGTGTGTGGTTGTAGTAGGTCAGTGTGTGTCACTGTGTAAGGTAAGTTTAGTGTGTGTGTGTGTGTGTCTGTGTGTGTCTGTGTGTGTCTGTGTGTGGTTGTAGTAGGTCAGTGTGTGTGATTGTAGTAGGTCAGCGTGTGTCACTGTGGAAGGTTAGTGTGTGTGTGTGTGTGTGTGTGTGTGTGGTTGTAGAAGGTCAGTGTGTATTACAGCTAGGTCTTGGTGATATGATGATTATACCATGTAGTAGAAATATCATGATGAGGTACTAATGCATCTGCATCCACATCAGTCCAGTTTGGAACAGCCAATTAGCCTAATGTGAATGTCTTTGGACTGTGGGAGGAAATCCATGCGAGCACAAAAAGAACATGCAAACTCCACACAGAAATGCTCCTGCTGAGCCCAGGACTCGAACCCAGAACCTTCTTTCTGTGTGGCTAGAAGCTAACCACTACACCAATGTATGACCCTTTAGTATTCACATACTATACATTTGCATAGTAATGAGCATATTATGTTAGCAGCAGCTCCTGTGCGACGGCCACTGTACATTGGGGGGTGGGGGGTGGGGGTGGGGTGTTTGGTATCAGTCAGCTACATCCTTCTGAATCCTGGACTTTTAATGTAACTAAAGAGTCACAGCATGTGGTGCGAAAGCGACTCTGTGGCTGCTGGAACATGAATTGATAACAGGAAATTGCAATTATATGAAAATAATTATCTTCTTTTGAAGGTGTAAGTGTGTAAGAGAAATGTGTTTCGTTCCTTATATGGTAATATGGAAGTAGTGTCCAGGAGCCTGTTTCCATGCAGCTGAAATCACTCGCTTTTGGACCAAAAATGCATTTATTATAAATAGTGCACATCATTCCATGCTTAAGAAATCAGTCCTTGTGTCTGTGCATCTTTAATGAGTAAGGCGATTACGTGCGCTGAGGAGCAGAAGCTTCTGTAGGAAAATAAAAGGGCCGGTGTGACTTGGGAATAAACAGAAAATGAAGCGCAGCTCCACATCCACCATTCATTATAATCATCATCATTATTATTACTATTTTTTGAATTTTAAAATCCTGACCACACCTGTGCATGGATTCTCACCAAACTTGGTGGGGACGCTACGCTGCCTGAGTACCAGAGGTGATTTGATTTTGGAACGTCAAGGTCAAAGATCAAGGTCACAGCAAGGTCACCAATTTTGGAGATAGAGCATGTATAACTTCGAAACGAGTGCTGATGGACATGCCGCAAGTCCATATATGGACTTATGTTTGACCTCAAGTGACCTATAAATCCCAACCATCTTGTAAAACTTTAAAACAAAAGAGTTTTTTTACTAATTCGGCCACGTCAACGTACCATAGAACATATCATAAGATGAGCACGTGGGTACACATATGGAGCCTGTTCACCACGTTATCCATGCTGCGTGGCGGAGTATCTTGCAGTTTCAGCAAATCTGTAGTGATGAAGTGTTGATCAGAAAATCCAGTCAGCCTGATTGGGAACACTTGGATATCTGCAGTATCGATCCAAGAGGCCTGGAAAGAGACGATTCTGTCCTGTTTTCACCCTCAGATGTACAAACCTATTCTTATCCCGCCATCACGGCCCCTCTCTCAGCCCGTACCTGTTTGGGGGCTGCTGGGCGAAAATACGATTCTTTTTGTTTGAGCTACTTTTTTGTTCGAGCTACTCACAGCTCTCTGAACATTTGTCACCTATATTAGTACCTTTCCTTCAGAGGGGTGTATCGATCCATCCATCCTCCCTGCCCACTTTTAAGAACTCTCTCTCTCTTTTTTTTTTTTCCTGAGCCTTTCACGTTTGAAGCGTTTGAAGATCCTGTGAGACACAGAGAGGGAAAGAGGGACAGGTAGGAAGGAAAACAGAGAATGCTGTGGGGATTTGTACACAGATGAAGACAGAGAGAGAAAGACATGGAGATACTGAGGCAGGCTTGCGAACAGAGAGAGGTAGATGAAGACAAGAAGAAGGACAAAGAGACATGGGAAATGGAGACACCAGGATGGAATTTGAGGCTTACAAAGTGTCATGGAGGTGTAGTGAGGGACATGGGGACAAATGAAGAGAGCGTGGAGGTGTAGTGAGGGAGATGAAGACATGAAGAGATACATGGAGGCATAGTGGGACAGCCTGAGACCGAGAGAAAGAGAGTGAGACAGGGACGGTGGGATAGAGAGGGAGACAGAGACATAGAGACAGATACAGGCAGAGAGAGACTCTGTAACGTAGAGAGACATAAAGCCATAGAGATGGACACAGACAGTGAGAAATGCTTTACGACATAAAGAGGGACATTAAGCTATAGCCAAGGACAGTGAGACATAAAGAAAGACATGGACACATTAAGATGGACATGGAGACGGACACAGACAGTTAACGACGGTCTGACAAAAGAGATGCAGAAAAGGACATGGACACATTGAGAGACACAGAGGGACCTTGACATGTCCTTCATTAAAATTTTTGCAGACCGAGAGACTGCAAAGCAAATGGACTGAGACAAAAGACATAGACGGACAATTGACAGAGTGAGACAGGAAGAGGGAAAACTGGAGGGCAGGGCAAGGCTGGAGAGCAAGGTTTAATCTCCTTTTATAGCTGATAAGCTCCTGCATAAATACACGTCTTCCTGCACATGATTAGATGTAACTCTCCGTATTTCTGTATGTGTGTGTGTGTGTGTGTGTGTGTCTGTGTGTGTTCAAGACCTGGGTGATAGCCTGTGGCTTGTATGCAGATTACAGCAACAAGCGACTCGAGGTCAATAAATACAGCTCATTGGTTCGATATCTGGAAAGCTGATGATCTGAAGAGTGCTGATGATGCAGAAGCTTCCACTCCGCTTCCGAACAGCCAATCAGAGCACAGAATCGATTAACCATGGCCATGCCACATAATGGTTAACACTGCACGTTTGCAAGACATGAACGAGATATCAGATGTGATTATTAATGAAGTATAAAATGTTGGTGACCAAAAAAGGCAGAGAGAGGGAGAGAGAAAGATAGAGTGTGTGTGGGTGCGTGTGTGTGTGTGTGTGTGTGTGTGTGTGTGTGTGTGTGTGTGTGCGTGTGTGTGATAGGAATAATACACGTCATGATAGTAACGCTATTGCTTTCCTTTTCTTCTCGGACACCTTGTACACTGATGTTATTGAGTCTCTCCATCCTTTTCCTCTTTGAGCAATCAAAAATTGCCTCTCATGATCAATGGCGGTCACTGAAAGATCTTCAGTGTGTATGCTTTCAAATAAATCCTTGACTCCTGTAGTCTCGTTTCTCATCTCCGTCTGCGTTACCTCCTCCCACTTCCAATTCCGATCCCAATCCTTTTTGGAATTATTTCGCTTTAGTCTAATAGTCTGCTACCTTCTCAACGGACCTGGAGGTTGAGTAGCTGAATGTTTCAAAAAAAGTCCTGACCGAATTTGTTCAAGAATTTTCACCAAACTTGGCGGGGACACTCCCCAACCTACATTTCATAGATGATTTGATTTTGGAATGCCAGGGTCAAAGGTGAAGGTCAGTGCAAGGCCACAAAGTTCTGGGGACAGATATTTCCCCATGTCGCGACTGAAATTGCTTAAACAAAGTGGCAGTCTCATAGATGCATTGAGAGGCAGACAGGAAATTATATACACACACTTTCAACTGACATGATCCCCTTTGTCCTTGAGTGACCGCAAAAGGGCAAAATCAAGGTCACAAGATTTTGAGCGCTAATAACTATGAAGCGAGTGCCAACAGACATGCCGTCACCATGGAACACTAATAGCAAACCATATATGGACCTTAAAATAAGATTTAAATTACCTATGACCTTGAGTGACCATGAGAGGTCAAACCTCCTAAATCCTTGGATATCGTAAAGGAAGGATTTTGCTAATTTGGTCACTACCAAGTACAGAAGATATCGTAATACGAACACACAGGAAATTGAAACCAGTACCCATATAAGGGCCTGTTTGCTACATTATCCATGCTGACCAGCTTACACTCCCATCTAGTATTTCTTTTATGAATATCTCCCTAATAGTGTTTAAATTCTTGAATCTGATTGGTCAGAATGTGTGTGCTCTTTTCATATACCAGCATGACTCAGACAGTAGTTCTGGCTATAACGTAAACACTAAGTTCATATTAATGCACCTGTTCTAATATCTGATTGTTTCTATAGTAACCCTTCCCTCCAGGATTTTAAGAGCGCCTAGCTTGCCTCCCCAGACCCTCAGGACCGCCAAACTTTACAGCCTCCTCCATCTCCTCTATAACAAGTCCTTGCCAAAGGCCCTAGCTCCTCTGGGGGCCGAGATACAGACTGACACATTCATTATTTATGTATTTATTTATTTATTTGTTTGTCCCAGAATGTTCCCAGGATGGCCTTGAACATCACATGCTGCCCATAGTCTAACAACAAGTTCTCACAAAGCTGGTTGATACATGAGAACCGCTGCTGGGACTACTGTTGCCGTTCCGGCGGATTTCGGAGGCGCACATATGGGTGGAGAACATTTTGCAAATGAAGATGAAGGCAAAAACATTTTTTAGTAATGGTGTGAATCATAATTATGGCTCCTATACACTATGTATCGACACGGTGTTGCCGTAATAACAGGGACGAGACGTTCAAGAACACACTAACGAGGTCTGGAAAAGTTTATGGAATGAAAACTTCAGACAGACAGACAAAATAAAGTCTTTCTAATATTGGTCAGCTGGCCTTCATTCTGCGCACGTATTTATGTATTTATGTGTGTATGTTTGTATGACTGAGACCTGAAGGAGCGCAGCCTGGTGGTTTGGATAATGAGTAGACTTTTAATCTGAGAATCCATTAAGGAGAGATTTTTTTATATCGGCTGCAGAAAACCTGAAACGCACTGTATTCCGGATATTAGTAAATGTTCGGATGTACGTGTGAGTTTAAAAGGGGATCGAAGAATGCTTCAAAGGCCGCAAAGAGGGAGGGAATGACGTGGGCCGTTTTTTGGGAGAGAACGACGTGGACAGCGTTTGCAGCTCATTGTGTGCCTGTGCATTGGAAACACAAGTTCTACTGTCTTGTAGACTTTCTGGTTGTTTTTGCATTAAAAGCCAATGATCACAATGTATTTTTACACCAAATGTAGTCAATCAGACAAATTTAATGGTCGATCTCTTCTTCTTGTGTTTTGGATGAGTGTAATGATGTTCAGCCCTTCAGTCACCGTGTGAACGCCTGACCCTGTCTGATCTTGGAGGCGAAGCAGGGCCGTCCCCGGTGAGTACTTGGACGGGAGACTGCCTGGGAATACCAGGTGCTGTGAAGAGAGCTCTGTAAGGATTTATTCGCCGACCCTCAACCATGAGGATAAGACAAAAGTTTCTCACAAAGATGTCCAGGGAAACCGTTCATCCATCCATCCATCCATCCATCCATCCATCCATCCATCCCATGTCTGTACTGATTATTATTCAGCATCACAGGGGTAGCTGGAGCCAATCCCAGCTGACTTACCTTGAGAGGTGGGGTAGCCTTTTAGACAGCCAGTTGATCTTCGGACTGTGGGAGGAAACCGGAGTACCCCGAGGAAACCCACTCAAGCACAGAAAGGCCCCTGGTCAAGATTCAATCCCAGAACCTTCTCACTAAGGCAACAGTGCGCTACCACTTATACTGCACGCCGCCACACTTCGCTACAGTGAGTCATCTTAATGGGCATTCTAACTCTAAAGTTATTACATAATTCTCCTTAAAGGTAGAGTGTGCAAATTTTCAAAACAATTTTGTTAGCAGAAATGAAGTATATCATCAGTAAATAAGTTTTCATTAACATAGGATCGTTGAAAAGAATTGTTGAGTTTTTGCAACTTTAATGAAAGCTGTCTGTATGTACATCCGGAGCGGGTCCCCTCTCATGGAAGCCGCCATATTGCACCGCCATATTTCTACAGTATCCCAGAACTATACAGGCTTTAGTTGGTTGCAATCAGGAACCTCACCACTAGATGCCGCTAAATTTTACACACTGTATATTTAAAATAGCGGGTTGTTTATTAAATTTGGTGGGGACATTTTCTTTTACTCACTGACTTGCCCTTAATCATACTAGGGTCACGGTGAAGCTGGAGCCAATTTTAGCCGTTACCGGGTGAAGAGGGGGGGTGTACACCCTGAACACCCTGAACACCAACACCCGAACGCACAATTACATTCACACCAAGGGGTAATTTGAGCAGCTGATTAGTCTAATGTGCATGTCCTTGAACTGTGGGAGGAAACCAGAGGACCCTGAGGAAACTCTACACAGAAACGCCCTCGTCAAGCTCAGGACTCAAACCGAGGCCCCTCTTGCTGTAAAGCGGACGTGCTAACCACTACGCCCCCACCATGCTACTTCCATTTTTGTTTTAGATGTCTGAGTATCAAACCTTAGTTCATAGAGGAGCTCCAGTGGAGCGCCATGCCTAAGAGGATCTGGTAACCCATTTCTGTTGTGTCCATTAACCAAAGAAAACCAATTTGTGGTTGGAAAAATTATTTTTTTTTAAAGAAAGATATACAGTACTGGATAAGTTCAACCAGATCAATCTATCTGCAGCTCCGCTTTCAGGCAGTGCTTAAACCTAGATATTACATTAACCCCATTCGCCTTGAAGCTTATAAAGCAAATATTGAACACCAAACATATATTTGGTAATGTGATCATTGTGTAAAACTTCACTGACCCTTAATCAATCGCTAGGTATAATGGCTAAGAATAATCAGTACTTCATGTACTACATTACCCACAATTCTCAGAGGAGCAAAACTAATAACACTGAATAAGTACTGTGCATTCCGATTACTCAGCATAGCGTTAGCAATAGCATAACTAAAGGTCATATCTCTTGCTGGCTGCTATATACTGGAACAGATGGACCACGTCCAGCTGATCCCTAAACCAACCCCCCCCCCCCCCTTCCCGCCCGGAAAAACTGCACGACACGGTAGCCGAGAGCAAAAATTCCAACATGCCACTGCTTTCTTAATACGCTGTGACTCCATTAGCAGGGCAAGAAGTTGAGCGAGACTGTTAGATTATTTCACACAAATATTACAAACAGCTGTACACACCAGCCTGGTATGCCATGAACTCGATCGAGAGGAAAAATTATTCTTTTTTATCGTCGGATATAAATCAAAAATTTATCATGTGACTATTATTGAACTGCCTCCTGCGTCTAAAATGGGCTTCTGTTAGGAACGTCTGTTCAGTTTTTCAGGCTGGAAGGTAAATCTGTTCCTTTTATTTTGGCCTGTTCACCAACTCCAGAGCAAACATGGATCCAAAAAAATATACATAACAAGAAGTAAAACCCCTGAAAAAGTGCTCACACTCAATCCTAGGACGTAATCCTACTACCACGGTCACGGGGAGCCTGCACCTTTCTTCGCCAACACTGAGCGAGGTCGGGGTACACCCTGAACAGCTTGCCAGACCATCGCAGGACAACACACATATGGAACAGCCAGTTAGCCTAATATGCATATGTTTGGACTGTGGGGAGGAAACCGGAGTATGCGGAAGAAACCCAGGCAAGCACGCAAAATCCACACGTAAGCGCTCAGAAATCGAACCCAGGACCTTTTTTCTGTGGGGCGGACATACTAATCACTACACTGCCCTGAAAAAGTGCTGTTAGCGGAAAATAATCAATGACTGCTTTGTTTGATGCAAAGTTTTGAAGCGGACTTTTTAAATTCGCTCCAGGCTGCCCGCTTCTGAACCAGGCGTCTCCATCCATGTCTGTGAGAGCTTGGGTAGCTTCCGGTTTGCTTCCCTTTCTCTGACAAACAAGGACTGTCTGAGCAGTGACTACTTTACAGGACATCGTAAACTTTTTTTTTAAATAACAGGATGTTGAGTACCATTAGTGACCAATCAGAAGCGAACATTCAAATGAGCTGCGTAATAAAGAAAATTAAACCACGCCTTCTGACCAATCAGATTCATGAATTCACCTGGACAGTGTGTTGTCTGCGTTTTTCTTTTTTATGACGCAGGTCCCAGTGGAAATTTGTTAGTTCCAGGCACAATTTCTTCGTTAACGCTTTCATTATTATTTCTTTATTCAGAGCGCTCTACGCGCCGCGTGATTGCATCTCCTTCAAATCAGACAGTGATGAAGACGCATCAGCTTTCCAGGAGGTTCCTTTTTCTCCTCCGTCAAAGCGACGATTCATTTCACACCGCTGTACGTTGGTGCTTAACGTTTACAGTATCCTGTATAAATGAATATCATTTCCATTCTCCCCCTCACATACCGCTTTTTATTTTAGATCTGAAACGAGGTGCGTTTTGAAGTGTCTGTGATTTGAATGAACACAAGACTGCCGGAGTTGTGTCTCGTATTTCTCCTATTTGTCAGTTCCTGTCAGAAACATATGGAAGTTAAAGCCGCTCTTCAGTCGTCCATCTGTAATGTCCTGTTTCCTCTCCGTAGCGGTGGAGGATCTCAAAGCAGTTCTAAAATCCTTAAAGAAGGTCGTCGGTTCTGGATCAGTGTAGCATGCGCACATTCAGCTCACTGAGAGATTCATAACAATCTGTCTTTTTTCTTTCTTTCTTTCTTTTTTTTTACTGAAAAGCCTGAAATGACATATTGACAACATTACAGCTCATTAGGCATCACAAAATTTTATTTATTTATTTATTTTTTTTTTTAAAGACAATGAAAAAAAAATTCAACCCCCCACCACCCTCACCCCCCACCCTTTTTTTCAGGCTTTCATCACAAGCACGGATCGATGTCATGACGCTCCTCGCCTCTTTCTTGTACCTCATCAGGCGTGGAAGATGAATAATCTGAAGATTAATTCCGAACCTGTGCACTCTGCGCCGATCCCTTAGCAACTGTCACGAGCTCGGGCTCCACTGATGCGACAGCTTCTGCGAATTGGATGCTCGCCTGCAGATTGCTCGAGAGATTAGCTTCAGCGATTACCATAGCTTACCTAGTCTGAGCAGCACAATATCTTTATGAATTGAATATAAACTTGAGATACCAGAATAGGGCTTTTAATTATCTTTATCATGTTCTCCCAATTTCATTTCCTTTTGAAACATTTTATTTATTTATTTATTTTAAAAAATATGACATTTATTTGTACCAGGAACGCTCACTGAGATCCAAACTAATTTTTGAACGAGGAGCATGGCTAGAGTGAGTTTACATGTTTTCCCAGTGCTTGCGTGGGTTTCCTCCGGGTATTCCGGTTTCCTCCTACTGTTCAAAGACATGCGCGTTAGGCTAATTGGTTGTTTCAGATTGACCCTCGGTGTGGGTGTGAATTGTGGTTTGTGTGTGTTACCCGTGATGGTCTGGCTGAGGTAGGCACCAGCCTCCCTGCGGCCCTACTAGGATTAAGCAGTTCGGCAAACGAATGAATGAATGAATGAATGAATGAACATGGCCACAACAGCAGATGTACCTGATTTCTAAATCTCAAGTCACATGACCTGGAACACACCTGTCTCCACTCATCTGCAGTTACACCTTGTCCCTCCAACATATAAGGAAATGACATAGCATTCATTCTCAGTGACGTATTGCTTCTGTTTACTTATGTAAGCGCATACCAAGCGCATATATGAATACAGACGAGAACTGTGTTTTGGATACTGCTGCCTGTGCCGCATCAAATTTTGGACCTGCAGGCGGCATCCACTCGACTCTTTACCAATTTCAGGACGTGACGCGCAGCTATTTCCACTCAAAGACACAAATTTATTAGTGGATACAGTTGTTTGTAATTTGAGACCTTCCTGCGCATTTGTGTTAGCAAGACTCGGGAATCCACTCAGCAGAAGTAAAATCGCCGCTCCGTCCATACATCAAACATTAGCATCAGTTCCGAGCGTGCGGGCTGACAGCTGGCTCGAATGAGACCGTTTTAGATACCATCTCACTTGCATTCAAATGTTTTTCATTACAAGATTAGTGTCGAAAATTCTCCTAATGCTAACCCTGCTGAGTTTTTTTATATACACTGAAATAATCAGGCATAAACTCGTGGCGATTATACGATTATTTTGTCAGCATTTGGCGTAGAACGGGAGAATAACTCACTGAGGTTTTAGCACGCCATAAATAAATTGTGTAGGTAAGTGTTTCAATTTTCCACGTCTGCCAGGCGTTGGTCTCCAAAGCAATTTACAGTCGCTTGCATAAGTATTCACCCCTTTGAACTTTTCCACATCGTGGCATGCAATTTTGGACTGGAACGGATATAATTGGGATTACATGTCAGCAATCCACAAAAATTACATAACAGTTAGCCTTTTTATTGTTGTGAAACCCATAAATTATCGCCAAGTTGATCACACCCACAGATTACAGAACATGTCATGAGATGAGCTCATGGGTAATTAAAACCAGTACCCATATAGTGCCTTTTTGCTACATTATCCATGCTGTGTTGTGGAGTCACCTCACACTTTGAAGTAGTACCCCTGCCATTTCTCACTGAGCTCGCTCCAAAACACCCACCACCACCCCAACTCCACCTTTCCTCTCAAAATGTTGCTAATGCAATAGCATGTTATTATTAACTGGACCATCCGCTACCACTGACACCATGTAGCACACACATGGTCATTAGTGTATGTACCACCTGTATTTGAGATATTCCACCCAATTTCAGAGATTTATTTTCCGTTTGTTTCAGACCACATTGGATCACCAAAGTATGATTCCTAATCTAAAAATACTTTGCAGTTCTTCAGGAAGTAGCTTCCCCACCTCCCCCTGAAATACTGATTTTGAATATGCGCATTGGATGGCCTGTTTGGCTTCCTCCTCCCATCTATGGTCTTTCTTCTCTCTCTGTGCTGTTCTCACTCTGCTCTGTTGTTTTTCACGAACTGTAAACACCATACTCAGCGCACTGGGAAGCAGACCAGGATGGGTGCTCCAGCTAATCAGAAGGCCCTGAATGCAATGATGCACTAGTGTGCCTCGAAAATAAATAAATAAATGGCGGAAACCTTGAGTTTACAACTTAAACATGCTCTAACCCTGTTAATTTACACTCGGGTGTCATCTGACACAGCCATTCAACACTGGAACAACACTATTGGGTCAAAGACGTGGATGAATATCTCCCCTGGGTCATTTATCGCGTCATGTTTTTGCTGTTAAATAAGCCATGATGCTGTGAATCTATTCAGTGGGTGGCAGAATAAAGAAGGAGCCCTGGGACCAAACCATTCCACCAAAGATGACTGTAATTTTCTGTTCCACTGTACCTGTATCCTGTAACCGTCGTACTAGACAAGAGTGGGTCTGACTGAGCTAAAGACTTGGTACATCATCCGGGTAAGGTTAAGTCAGTGTAGGGTTAAATGCATTTGCTTTTGATGTAGAACGATACATTCGAACGCTAACCTGTCCCCTCGACCTTTCCTCCGCCTGTGTCTTCTCATCTTCTCAGGAGGAGGCGCTCAGAGGATTTTGAGTGAATAAAGTCATGGCGACGTGTCTTTTGATAGCAGCCGTGTTGCATCGACTTCCAGAACGTGAAATCAGGTTTGTAGCACGTGCAGAATCGATAGACCCACATCAGGGCCAGAACCGTTTTGCTTGAGGCGAACATGATGCTCGAATGACTCCCAGCTGTGAAGCGTACACAACATGGTTTACAAGTAGTTTAGCTGATCAGCCGAACAGCTCACTAGACCATCGTGAAGCAACACACACACACACACACACACACACACACACTTTTCACTCATTTTTCAAATGATTTGTTTTGTACATAAATCCACGTACTGGGTGGCACGGTGGCGCAGTGGTTAGCACGTCCGCCTCACAGCAGGAAGGCCTGCGTTCTATTCCCGGGTTTGGGGCGTTTCTGTGCGTTTCTGTGCGGAGTTTGCATTCTCCCCATGCTTGCATGGGTTTCCTCCCACAGTCCAAAAACATGCACAGTTGGCTAATTAGCTGTTCCAAATCACTCCTTGGTGTGAGTGTAAATAGTTGTGTGTGTGTGTGTGTGTGTGTGTGTGTGTGTTGGCCCTGCGATGGCCTGGTGAGCTGTTCAGGGTGTACCCCGCCCTCGCCCAGAGTGGGCTGAGACGGGCACCAGCCTCCCCGCGACCCTAATTAGTATTAACCAGCTTAGATCGAATAAATGAATGGATGGTACAGTGCACTGATATCTTACAACAAGAAGCCCTGGGTTCGATTCCCGGGCTCGGCGAGGGCGTTTCTGTGTGGAGTTTGCATTTTCTTTCTGTGCTTGGGTGGGTTTTTTCTGGGTACTCCAGTTTCCTCCTACAGACCAAAAGACACAGTAGGCTAATTGGCTGTTCCAAATTGCCCATAGATGTGTGTGTGTGTGTGAGTATGAATGGTTATGTGTGTGTGTGTTGCCCTACAATGCACTAACGAGCTGTTTACGGTGTACCCAACCTTAAAATAGGTGCCAGCCGTCCCACAACCTTAGCAGGATTAAGAGGTACGGTGAATGAATGAACGAATCACTCGCTAATTTTGATTCACTGGTTGACTCACTCGGTTTGTCATGATTTCCTGATCCCTTTACTTTGGGTTTTCATTTTGATTCATGAATGAATCATGATTCATTTTTTTAATGATTCAGTTATTTTTAAATGATTCAATCACTCATTTTTTTTTGCTCAAATCTTTTTTCTTTCAAGTGATTCATTATTAAATGATTCATTTGTCTTTTTTTTTCCTTTCTTGAACATCTAATTTTCCTGAATATTTCAGGTGGTGGTGGGGTGGGTGGGGTTATACTGTAGGTGAAGGGGCAACCTAATCCAATAACTGACCCCTACTGTACAGCTAAAACAACTCCCAGTGCTCAAATCAGGGGGATGCTAGTTATGCTATACTCAAGCCTGTGTTTGAATTATTGCTGCAGGGGAAAACAGAACTCTCTGCTCGTATGTGATTTGTGCATTTATGACCTTGATGTAGGCGTGCGTACTTGACACATAGTTGTGTACATGTTGAGTGGGCGGATGAAGAGCTAGGCGTAGTTTCGAACACACACGCTGGCTGTTCAAACTATCCTGCATATGTGTGTGTGAGTGTGTGTGTGAGAGAGAGAAAGAGAGAGAGAGAGAGAGAGAGAGAGAGAGAGAGAGAGAGCAAGCATGTGGCATGTGTGTTTGCTTAAATGGCTGCTGTTAGTGATGCTGGAGGTGACAGGACTGGCATCCTCTATAATGTGAAGAGTCTAACAGCCACCGGCGACAAGCTCCTGCTCACAGCTGGTCCCGTCAAAACCATTTTATCCTTCACACGTCCTGTTCAATATATGATGAGCCGATGCCTGCATGTGTGTGTGTGTGTGTGTGTGTGTGTGGGTGTGTGGGTCAGGGTCAGGAGGAAAGTACACATGCATGTTTTATGAAGTGAAATCAAGACAGTAGTGAAAGAAAAAAAAAAACCTTCATAAAAAAATCATGAACATTTGCTCCAATTGCTCAAGCAGTGTTAAAGGGGCCAGACTTCGATTTTGGAGAAAAATGGGTGATATTTCAACTTATTCGCTGCCTCTCAAGTGGGTAAAAGATGTAAATAAATAAATAAACAGGAAATATCTTAATTTATTTGTTCGTAAACCCGCTTAATCCTGCTAGAGTCACAGAGAAGATGGAGCCTATCTTACCATTCACACCTAGGGGCAATTTGGAACAGCCAGTTGGCCTAATGTGCACGCCTTTGGACTGTTGGAGGAAACCAGTGTACCCAGGGGAAACCCACACATGCACTGGGAGAACATGCAAACTCCAGACAGAAATGCTTTCGTCGAGCCCGGGCCCTTCTTGCTGTGAGGCAGACGTCCTATTGTATTACTACTGTACTGTCTTTTTTCCTCTAACAGACATCATTCTCTCACATGAGGCTGAAGAACACCCAAGACGTCTGACGTCTGAGATTAACCTGCGCTTCAGCGAGCTGTAATCTCAGACGGAGAATGTCAGAGTCTGAGTCTGAGAAAGTCCCCTGAGAAAAAGTAAAAGAAAAAGTTTTCCATTTGAGTCATGTCTCTTTGGACAAATCCAAATATCTACACTTACTCGCTCACTCATTTGCGGAATTACTTATTCCTACTAGGGTCGTGGGGAGGCTGGAGCCTATCTCAGCCAGCACTGCGTGAGAAGACTATACCAGACTATAACAGTGTCAATCAGCCTCATGTGCATCTTTGTACTGTGGGAGAAAACCGGAGTACAACCACCATGCCGCCCCAAATATCTGTCCTGAGGAATTATTTTGTGCATTTTTTGGAAGGTGGTTTTCGGGTCATGACGTGACAAAGAGACTGCATGCAAGACAAAAACAGAAATGTCTTTCAGTTGAACAGCAACATTAATAAACTATAAACCTGTTATATTTCACTTAATGCGGTTCAACTCTTTTTCTCTCCGCCCCCCTCCCTCTGTCGCCCCCACCCCCCAGGTGTGTATCTATTTATTTTGAGCAGACACATTGATAAATAAATTAGTTAATTTCATACCTTGTTGGCTTCAATCAGATAAGTTTCATCGATGTCTTAACTGTAAAATTAACCGTAGAGTATTTAACCCGAATGTGTTTTAAGCACAGTTTTCCCATGTTTTTGATCATTTGTGAATTAACCTGTTTAATGTATTACTACATGATGCTACACTATACTATACGACACTGTGCTATACTATATTATACCATACTAAACTATACCACACTATACTACACTAGACTATACGACACTGTGCTATACTATATGACACTGTGCTACACTATACTGCACTATACTATATGACACTGTACTATACTATACGACACTGCTACACTATACTATACGACACTGTGCTATACTATATGACACTGTGCTACACTATACTGCACTATACTATATGACACTGCTACACTATACTATACTATACGACACTGTGCTATACTATACGACACTATACTACACTACACTATACAACACTGTGCGACACTACACTGCACTATACTATACGACACTGTGCTACACTATACTACACTATACTATATGTCACTATATACACTATACCATATGACCCTGTGCCACACTATACTGCACTATACTATATGACACTATACTACACTATACTATACAACACTATACTATACTATACGACACTGTGCTACACTATACGGCACTACACTGCACTATACCATACGACGCCATACTACAATATTTTATACAACACTGTGCTGCACTATACTACACTATACTACACTACGCTATACTATACTATATGACACTATACTACACTATACTATATGACACCATACTACACTATTTTATACAACACTGTGCTACACTGTACTGCACTATACTATATGCCACTATACTACACTATACTATATGACACCATATACACTATACTATACGACACTGTGCTACACTATACTACACTATATTATATGACACTATATTACACTGTACTATATGACACTATACTATACGACACCATACTACACTATTTTATACAACACTGTGCTACACTATACTACACTATACTATACGACACAATACTGCACTATACTATACGACACCATATACACTATACTATACGACACTGTGCTACACTATATGCCACCATACTGCACTATACTATATGACACTATACTACACTATGCTATACGACGCCATACTACACTATTTTATACAACACTGTGCTACACTATACTACACTATACTATACCACACTATACTGCACTATGCTATACGACACTATACTACACTATATTATACGACACTGTACTACACTATACTATACGACACTATACTATATGACACTATACTACACTATACTATGTGACACTGTACTACACTATACTATATGACACTATACTACACTATGCTATACGACACTGTTACACTATACTATGCTATGCTGCACAATACTATATGACACTATACTACACAATACTATAGAACACTATGCTATACTATACTATATGACACTATTTTATACATAACACTGAGCTATACTAGTTGTTAGATAAGGGTATATTACAATCCAATGACTGTTAATGCTGTAGTAACTAGTTCTAGACATTAACTGTACATTTAAATGCTAGCTCATGTTTGCTGTAATGCCTCTGAGTACTATAATGATGGTTCATGGATTTTGACCTTTTAATGCAATGCTTGACCTTTCCTCACAGTTATTATTATTAATAAAAATATAAAGCATTGTCATGACATTAATTCACTGGAGACTAATAAAAAAAATTGACTTTTCTTTTTTTTTTTTTTAAGTTTTTCTTTCTTTGCAAGTCACTGAAGTTTTATTTCTGTCTGTCTTTTTAAAACATAAATTGACAGTCCCTCTACATCCCATCTCAAGGCCTGTACCAGTTCATCTCTGTCATCATTTCTGCTTCTGTTCCGATCACAACTTTATGTGATGAAATAAGCCTTGTAACCTATTTAAAACACGTTCTCAGGGTACAGCTCGGCAGCCCCCTGCCAGACGCTTCCTGTTCAGTGGAACCAATGTAGTAAATGTGATGTGAATCATCTGAGTGTATCCTAATACTGACTGACAGGTCCAGAGAAAGCTCGGTGAGCGTCGCTATGTGAGTCCTGTCAGCTCGCTGTTCATGCAATTAAGTTATGGCGGTCAAAGTTATGAATTTAAACCACTCGCTCCCTATTATTAAGAACTTGATTTTGCAGATTCTTACAGAGCTTGACAGATTTGCCTTAAACAATATACGGCTCATTTCTGAACATTCAGAGACTAAAGTGTTGTAATATAAGAGCCTTATATACAGAGACTATACAAATTGGCCATGTTTTTCTGTTCTGATCTGCTGTGGAGGCGTCTACACCACTTCGGAATCCATTCAGACACTTGATATGTGTTCTAACAGTAATAACATTCATTTCATTTCTTTAATCGAATGAGGCACTGAGCTCTTTCTCTGCACCCTACGATTATTGACCAGGTATTTATCTCAGCATGTAGATCAACACATCGGTGTGTACATGCTTGTGAACTATGAAGAAGTATTTGGAGCTTTATTGGAAGGCGTAATGTGTAAAATCACATGGTTGGTTCGATGAACTCTCCCAAGAAACCTTGAACAGATGATGCCAGCACTTGATCACAGGAAGCCATAGAAACCTTTGCTTGGGCGTAGAAGCCCCTGCTACCACAGATGCCCCTGCTTTGGTGGATGAAGCCTCTGTGTGGATATATAAAGTGTAAGAAGCATAAAATACTCAGGCTGAAGGAACCTCTGCTCAGGATAAAGAAGAATCAGCATCAGTGAATGCAGACCTTGTTTGTGTGGATAAACCCATTTATGCTTTGGGAAAGCAGTCTCGAACACTTACACAGAAGAAGAAACCCCTGCTTTTTGTTTGGGAGCCTATGCATGGACAGATGAAACCACTGTTTCGGAAGAAGAAGCCCCGTTTGGGCACCCTGGGCACATGGAGCCTCTGTGTGGGTGGATGAAGCCATTGATTTTTGGTAAATGCAGCTCCTGTGTGGGAAGAAGAATCATCTGCTTTGGCTGGGGATGCCTGTGGGTTGGTGAATGAATCTCCTGTTTTGACAGAAGAGGGCCCTGCTAGGATAGGAAAATCTTCTGTTTGCAAAGAGGAAGCCCCTGCTTTGTTGGTTGAAGCCTCTGCAATTAGTGGTCGAAGCCCCTGCTTTGGTGGCTGAAGCCCCTGCTTTGGTGGTTGAGGCATCTACATGGGTTGGCAAAGCCCCTTCTTTGGTGGTTGAGGCCTTTGCATGGGTTGGTGAAGCCCCTGCTTTGGTGGGTGAGGCTCATGCTTTAGAGGATGAAGCCCTGCCTGGGTTGGTGAAGCCCAAGTTTTTGGTGGGTAAAGCCTCTGCATGAGTAGGTAAAGCCCCTGCTTTGCTGGGTGAAGCCCCTGTTTTGGTGGGTGAAGCCTCTGCATGGGTTGGTGAAGCCCCAGCTTTGGTAGATGATACCTCTGCATGAATAGGGGAAGCTTTCTCTCAGGAAGGGCTCTCATCTCTGGATGATTACTTTAACTATTAAGAATAATTTAGCACAGTGTTTCTTCTGAAGGGACTGAAGCAAATATTTGTGAAATATCTGGAATATCCCTTAATTGTGCAAAAACACAACCCGAATGTCCGAGGGGAATATCTCGAAGAGCCCTAATTGTCTTTTGGCTAAGGAGGATAGGTAGACATCTTTCAGTGAAAGCACTTCACTTATAGAGATGAGAGTAAAGACATAGTAGCCTTTGATTATAAGTGGAAGTGAGAAGAGTGAGAAAAGGGGATTAAGTGAGCTCCTGTGCCCTGGACTGTACTGTAAGCGGGATTGATTCAGTGCTGGAGGGTCATTTTTCAGCTTAGCAAGAGAGAGGGAATAAATCATGTGGAGACGTCTGGAGGTGGAGGTGTGCTGTGATGGAGAGATGGCTAATGGCTGCTTCTTCAGCTGCCAGCCGCCTGACCCTGCAGGTCAAAGCAATAATGAAAGCATCCCGGCCTTTATCTCCCCAGTCTGCCCCCGAAGACCTCCCTCTCTCTTGCTCCCTCTCTCTCTCTCCTGCTCCTTTTCTCACCCTCCCACAAGGACAGGCCAGTCGTGTACATGAAAGGCTTAAGCACAGGTAATAGCTCAAACATGGGGCATCTGTCAACCCCTTGTGTTGTTCCGTCACCTACGATCTTTTGAGTTCAACCCCAGTCATTTGGAATTGTACTGTATCCATATTGCCACATACTACTTTCACCTTTACTCCCATCATGCCTGGTAAAGGTTTTAACCTCTGGGATTAAGGTTCTGTATTTGGCAGGAAGGACTTTTGTTAATTTTGGATTTTTCACAATCGCCATAGTCAGTGATTACTTTAGCAAAAAGGATAAAGTGCAAAATAAAATTGACTTTTAATAATATTATGAACAGTTGGAAAGCCTATGGTTTATAATTAATAACCGAATAGAAATGTTTATTTGGAGGGGCCTGTTCACTTACCAGGCATATTAAATAAAGATGAAATACAGTGTTATCTTTTGGAAATAAAATAAAATCCACCCTGATGTCATTCTGAAACCGTTTGCTTACTCCTGTACACGAGAGTCGGTGACCCCTGCACCAGACACAATAATATCAGTAAACATCGCCATCTTGAGGCGAACGTGAGCACAGAACACTTGAGCTCGGATTTTTTGGCTTTCTATGGATTGGTGTTGCACTGCCGAGTATTGGGGACCGGAGTACATTTTTAACCACCAGATTGAGGACATATTTGGGAGGTGAAAATATGAGGCCCCACAAAGATGGAAGTACAGGATTGTGTGTGTGTGTGTGTGTGTGTGTGTGTACCTGTACTTGCTACATATTGAGGACCGGAGTATATTTTTAATCACCAGACTGAGGACATTTTTGGGAAGTGAAAATATTAGGCCCCACAAAGATGGAAGTACAGGATTGTGTGTGTGTGTGTGTGTGTGTGTGTGTGTGCACTTGTATTTGCTAAACATTGAGGACTGAATCATGCTTTTAAACAACAGATTGGGGACATTTTTGGGAAGTGAGGACATTTTGGCTGGTTTTGGCTGCGAGGGCAGTTTAAAGGTTAAGACTTGGCTTTAGAGTTTAGATTAGAATTAAGTTTAAGTTAGGGCTCGGGTAAAGGTGAAGGTAAGGGAATGCATTATATCATTTAGTGTCCCCACAAAGATAGAAATACAGAATTGTGATTGGGTTTTTTTTGGGGGGGTGGGTGGGGGGTATGATAGTTAAGGGGCAATTTTGTCCCCACAAATATAGAAGTACAATATTGTGTGTGTGTGTGTGTGTGTACACACTTATCACCAGGCTTTGATCTATCCTATGCACACAATCACATTGTTCTTTTCTGCTCTTTCATCTCGAGCCTGACAGCAATCATGTCATCCACGTCCGGTGCTGGTGACGTGCCACCTTTTCATAATGACGTCCCACAGAGCGAAACATCTCCTGCCTTCGTATCCACTCAGACTGAACACATGCTGTGATTCGTTGCGTTTAGATTTTTCCCGTCGACGCTGTCACTCACTTCTCGGGCGACATCACACGTTCTTGCTAATGTGGTTTAATCATCTGTGCACTTGAACCAAAACTACGCTGCAGTGCATGGAGCTAAACCCAGCATGTGGTATCGGGGCGGCCATTTTGGACAGCCGTTTTGTCTTTAGTGCAACCTGGATGTCACCTCCAAGGGTCTCAAGAATGCTATAGGCGCTATATATAGTGCTGTCGAATTCTCCCTTCTGATTGGTCAGGAGGTGTTGATGATTACGTAGCACTACAATATACTGATAATACTGGGTATTGCCCCGCCTCTTGTCCAAAGTTGTCTGGGATTGGCATTGGCTTCACACATGACACAAATTAGCCTTATAGGTAATGGATGGATAGATGGATGAAGGATGTATATTGCCTTGGAAATTACATGGCGCTAAGAATTCTGGGAAGCCCCTTTTGAAGCAACCCCTTTAAAAGACCAATCGGAATCAATATTTCGACAGCAGTGGGCTATAATGCAATATATCATACAAATGTTTTTTGTCATGCTCCAGTGATTGCGCTCGATGTCGGTAATAAGTACAGGAACGTGAACAGCATGAATCTGTCCTTGTTGCTTTTTTTTTTTTTTTCCTTTGGAGTCTCACTCTATCCGCACTGCTTCTCCGAGGCTCATTCAAGTCCTGGAAAATCAATAAACGTGCCCATATAGCACGAGAGCAGCTTGCTAGCACTGCCGCGCGAACGAGCTGCAGCCTTGGCCTCTCTTCACGTCCTATAGAACTAGTATTTGTAATTTTGGACTGGGGTAATACAAGCTGTGTGTGTTAGTAGGTTAGTGTACTGTACATAAAACAGAATCAAAGACGTGAGGTTTGTCTGCGCGTACACGTACCGCAGAGTGTTTTGGGCGAGGTAAAGAGAGAGAGGGAAGGAAGGAGACATCGTTCTTCTCCTGCGTCTCCTCCTGTGTGTCAGAGGAAGCGTTCTGATTAGGAGAATATGGAGCCTGATTACGGCAAAACACGAGTCAAACCATTTGCATTCCATCTCACTCGTCTGCCGAACTGCTTAATCCTAGGAGGGTCGCGGAGAGGTTGGAGTCTATCTTAGCCGACACCACACCATTGCAGGGCCAACACACACACACACACACAACCATTCACACTCACGTCCACACATGGGGCAATTTGGAACGGCCAGTTAGCCGAATGTGCATGTCTTTGAACTGTAGGAGGAAACCGGTGTACCTGGAGGAAACTCATGCACGCACGGGGAGAACAAGCTTCTCTGTAATTTGTAGATGTAATATATACCTACAGCCCAAAAAAAACTCAAAACAACAACAGAAAGCCACAAAACAACAACAAATACTAGAATAAATACTATTAGTATAGACTACACATGAACCGCCCAATCTGATTGGTTCTCGGGGTAATAAAGATTATTATTTATCTTATCTATATATCTGATCGGTATGAATGCCACCATCATGTTCTCGGTATACTTCTAAGAGCTGATTTGTCCGTCAGTGACGTTGGATAAACTGAATGATTATTGCGTGTTTGGGATGCGCCAATGCTCCTCCTCGTAAAGATTGTATAAGATAAATATGCTATGAGTGTCACGGTGGTGTAGTGGTTAGCACATCTGCCTCACAGCAAGAGGGTGCTGGGTCTGAGTCCTGGGTTCGGCGAGAACGTCTCTGTGTGGTTCTCCCCGTATTTGTGGGGTTTCTTCTGGGTACTCCAGTTTCCTCCCACAGACCAAAAACATGCACATTAGGCTAATTGGCTGTTCCAAATTGCCTCTAGTTGAAAGTGTGGCGTTTGAATAGTTGTGTGTCTTGCATATTATTCATATTGATATGAATACACGGCGAAACGTAATGTTTAGGGGTAAAGAATGAGTTGCTGATTTATGGCCGTGGTGAGAAATAAAAAACTGCTTGGTAGGTAGGACAGAGCATCTGGTTGCTTTTTAATAAAAATGCCTTTCGAATTGGGTAGACTCGTGGACACGCGTGTGTGCATGCTCACTACTGCCGCTGCCGCTGCTCTCTTCAAAGGCCTTGCGATGCTTTTATCTCAGCGAACGCCAAATGGCATTGTAATGACACATGAAGCAAGGCGCCGGATTGCACTTAATAATGTTTAACACAGCTTTCCAATAAGCAATTTTCCCCCTTTTAGAAACGTGGAATGGTCTTTTCTCTCAGTGATTTGCCCTCTTTTTCTTTTCCTCTTTCATGTACGTGCAGACGTTCGCTCTCTGTCTCACTTCGGCTCAGTGTTTTTATTGGCATTTTCTTAACAGCAGTGTTTCAGAGCAACTGTAGAGGTAATCATTTTACACCTAACAAATACAAGAGTACAACAGCACCTGAATGTGCCAGGAGTTCTTTCTACCGGACCAACAGATAAATATGGGAGGTATAGATTTCCTTCCGGAGAAACGCCACTGCTTAGATCCTTAGTTTCCCCTTAAAGGCCCATTTAAGGCCTAGTAAATGTAGGCGCGCTGTTGGCAAGTCATGCTTTCTGAAAAAAATGTCATCCTTAAACACATCATTGAATCTATTTTATTTCATAATTTTGTGGAATTTGTTCAGAATGAGTCAGAAACAGGGTTAGCGGGGAATCGCATGCTATGGCTAGCAGCACTTCCGGCTGCCTCACAGCTCCGGCTCCGGCTACAGTGAGCTTGCCTTTTTATTGGACATCCTTATTAGCCTATATTACACTGACAACTCGCTCACCGCTAGCATAGTAATGTAACTGTCTACTTTAAATGAATAATAAAACATATATTTTGGCTAGTACATAGACTATCGACTATTGATGCGGCAGCCATCTGCGACCATGGGAGCTAATTGGCCAAGCTCTCACGGGAGGGAGGATGGCATACGCTCACTTCCCTGTCGCTCACAGCGATCGGCTGTGAGCTCATTCGTACAAGGGGGCGGATAGCGCTTTCCCTCTGAGTGTGTTAGGTCGCCTCTAAATACAAATGTGCAGCAGTTCGTAAAGAGGTGGGTGGCTAGCATCACATGTCATGGAGGGGGCATGTGCATGCTTACGCCCCTCACCTGGTGGTGGTCGTGTTATAGGGAAGGCAAGACTTGATGGGTGGGAATTGGATACTACTAAAATTGGGGGCAAATGAAAAAAAAAAAAACCCACGCATATTTAATTTAGTTTTTGTTTGATATAGAGAGGGGGCGGGGGAGTGGTGTAGTGGTTAGCACATTCACCTCACAGCAAAAACGCCCTGGGTTCGAGTCCCAGGCTGGGCAAAGGGGTTTCTGCATGGAGTTTGCATGCTCTCTCCGTGTTTTTGTGTATGTGTGTGTTGGCCCTGTGATGGTCCGTTTCTGTGTGGAGTTTGCATGTTTTCCCAGTACCTGTGTGGTTTTCCTCCGGGTATTCCGGTTTCCTCCCACATTCCAAATACACAAATTCTAGCTGAGTGTTACGTCACGTTTCCTCTTTTCATTTGTCGCTCAGTCTGCTTTGTGAGGTTTTATCATATAATTTACATTTTGAATTCTGAGTATTTTTCCATTCATACCTTTCTGCTTTCTTCTACTTTGTATCTAGTCTCTCTCTCTCTCTCTCTCTCTCTCTCTCTCTCTCTCGCAATTACACCTGACTGCTTTCTCTGAGAAAACTCCAAAACAATTTTATCCACTTATATTTACACTGAATGTTGGCAAAGCAAAGTATTTTCTGTTGTCAAGGAGCTGTAAACAGTCATTACTGCTCTTATAAAGTTAGTGAAGCCAAAGGGGGGAAAAAATGGGAAGAAAACACACAACTTACAGAAACACTGCAAAAGTACATTTATTTAAACCTGTGATTTATTTTTCAGCTGCACAGCTGTCTGATTTCCTGTTAGAGACACCTTCAACCCTTTCTGACCAATCAGAGTTGAGTTTTCCACCACCCCATTTTCCTATCTCAGAGCGACACCTGGTTGAAGGTGAGGGTACACCCTGAACAGCCTGCCCAACCATCATAGGGCCAACACACGCAAGTATTCACACACTCACACCTAGGGGTAATTTGGAACAGCCAATTAGCCTAATGCGCATGTCTTTGGACTGTGGGAGGAAACCAGAGAACCCTGGAGGAGACCCAGGCAAGCACAGGTAGAACATGGAAACTCCACACGGATCGGGACTCGAACCCAGGACCTTCCTGCTGTGAGTCGGACATGTTAACCACTAAACCACTGCGCCGCCACTGCGTTTTTCCACCACCTCGTGGAATTATGGGCATTAACAGGGCAGACATCGATCTGTTGAATGATTGATGGTATTTGATGTAACAGCCAAGCAGACACCCACCTTCCTTCAGTGCTCCTTCAGAAGCTCCGCCCCTAAAATTCATTTACATGCATTACCAAAACAACATCACCCTTATCTCCCCTCCAACCAATCAGCAACAGGATCCACTTTTACTGTGCATTAGCACAAACACCCCTTGTTGCTGATTGGCTGTAATAGTGTTGTGTGGCTCGTCCATAGAGCCACACCGTGCATGAACCTGATGCGTTTTTCATTTTGCACACACACACACACACACACACACACACACACACACACACACACACAGAAAAGAGAGCTAGCAGAGTGTGAGGAGATATTCACTGAATCTGCAAAAAAAAAAAAAAATGCACTGGATTAGAATTGATGACTTCACTTTTAAATCCTCACCGCTAGCACGCAACACATAGTTTGGATCCTGAGCACATCTCTCAGCTGTGATCTCAGTAAACTATATTTCATCATTACGAGCTTATGATTTAATTCACACGCGTGAGTCGGAGACGGAAAAATTACATTTCGGAGTCTCCGGCTTTGCTGACTTGAGGATTGCTCAGCAAAAACGAGGCTCGGTTGAAATGAAGATGAAGTGGAAACTTGGCTCGGACTTGAAATAAATGATTTTTTTTTTTAGAATTTTTTTTCAGTGCTGCTTATATGATGATGATGATGTTGGGATTTAAAATTTTTTTATTTTGATCGAAAACTAACTGTTATGCTTAGAAAAGGTTTGCTATCAGTGAATAACAGAGCACTGAATACCGTAATCGACCAATCAGAAAGGAGTATTCAGATAAGCCGTGTAATACATAATAATAAACAGACAACCTTGATCGGCTTCCGGTTCCAGACACAGAGTAATGTACATATTAAACAGAAATCCACCAGATCCACAAAGCAAAGCCACTTCCCAGAGTTTTCCAGTATTGTGATAAAGGAGTTGTGTCATGATTTTTACCCAAATATAGTTGCCAAAATTTTGTTTAAATATGCCGTTAATATCCAAAATACTTGTCAATGTTTGTTAAATCGCTTGTCAGCTTACAAACTAAAAGTGGAGTCGAGAGATTTTGGAGCGGATGGAATTGGATGGCATGTATTTTTGAAATCTCTGTTTTGCTGAACAGCTTTCAAAGATAGAGATCACATCACAAACCGCCTAATAAACTTAATACACAAACCCAGTTCATGCCTCGTTTCCTTCATTAACCAAACTTCCGTCTGTATGAATGATTAGGTCTTGCTTGATAAGACCATTCGTGATATCTAGGGGCCGCACACTGGCGTAAGGGTTAGCCCATCCGCCTCGCGGCAAGAAGGTCCTGGGTTCGATTCCCAGGCTCGGGCATTTCTGTGTGAAGTTTCCTCCGGGTACTCCGGTTTCCTCCTACAGTCCAAAGGTTTGGAAAATGATGTGATGATATTTCGGCTGTTTTCTTCAAATGCATCTCGATGCTGATTAGCTGTAGTTTACAATGATGCCGATCGCCTGTTATGCACCTCGATTCTACTTGGCTGTTATGCACCTTGATGCTGATTGGCCGTTATGTACTGTGATGCTTTTTGGTGGTTATGCATCGCAATGCTGATTGGCTGCCAGGCATCACAATGCTAACTGGCTGTTATGCATCATGCTGCTGATTGGCTGCTATATATATCAATGCTGTTTGGCTGTTTTGCTTGGCAGTGCTGATTGGCTGTTATGGCAGGAACTTGACATGTACTGACATCCAGGAATGTATACTAAGACCGTCTTTGTTTTTAAAATGAATTTTAAAAATATTTTAAGCAATGCTTCTACTGACTTTTTTTTATTATTTATTTATTTTTTTAAAACATGGCTTAAAGTTTTAAAACAGACAGAAGAATTAATGAGTTAATTACGAGCAGAAAAAGGAAGCCCAGCTTTTAGGAAGTGCCGAAATCTGTCCATCATTTACATTTAATGACGTGGAACTTCTATAAACTGTAAGATGTAGGTTGATTTCCGTTATCACTTACATTCTACGATCAACAAACTTAAAGTTACAGCTTTATGTCAGAGTGTTACAAAGCACTGACGCCTGCGATTGCTCTCATATACGTTAATAAAAGAAACGTCTCCTCACAGAATACATGGCTGTAATACACACTTTGGTACAAGGTCCCTTTGTAAGTTGTTGCTGTAAAAACATAACTTGGAAGGAGTGTTTTAATGTAAACCTGCAAATAAAATGACATTAATTGTTAGAGCTGCTGCTGTGGAGAGTCTGAGAGTCGGCAGCTTCTAACCAATCAGAATCGAGAACTCAGCAGCGCTGTGATTTGAGATGATGTTATTAACTCGTTTGTTTGTGTTCCGCCCTGATTTATACGAAGTCCTGACTTGCCTGAAAAAGCTGTGGTGTGTGTGTGTGTGTCTGTGTGTATCTCCATTCCCCTCGTTAAACCCCTCTAGCCAGAAGCAATTCAGGTTAGCCACGTTAACATATTGATGCTTCCATCTGTTAGCTGGCTGCTCTTTGTGTAGCTCATTTAAAAGATAACATCAGAGCACAGCGCAGCGTAATGGGAACGCCATCGTCGACTTAAATTCGTTTTAAAGGGAAAACAGAACACAAACAACTTAGTATCGACCCTGGAGGGAGCTTGGCACAGAGAGACGCTGATGTCTCTGTTAAATTTATTTTCTCATTTTAAAACACTTCAGGAGATTCGGACCTTTAACACGACCTGAACTCGCTCGTGAGCTCGGGAAACAACACACACACACACACACACATACACACACACGAGCGCGCACACACCCTTAAATTCCAAGGAGCCAGTGGTAATCATGTTGAACTGCATTACCTTTCAATAAATTAATTCCAGATGAGGTGTATGACTGTAAAATTGGTGATTCTTTTATGCAGAGAAGAATTTTTTGGTCTTCAGAAATAAATTATACACGACAAATGTTGGCTTTCTTCTCAACACTGATGCGTTTTCATTCCCTGTTAAACAGGAAGCCATACAAAAACCATTTACTTTCAATGAAAGCCATTTCTGCTAGGCTTGCAGGGAGGCTGAAGCCTGCGTCACCCGACACTGGGCGAAGGTAGGGTCCACCCTTGAGCAGCTCTCCAGTCCATCGAAGAGCAACACGCACAACCATTCACACTCACACCTGGAGCAATTTGGAACAGCCGTTTAGCCTAATGTGTGTGTCTTTGGACAGTCGGAGGAAACCCATACACGCCCGACGAAAACATGCAAACTCCACACAGAAACGCCCGAACCCGGGACTCGAACACAGGACCTTCTAGACACCCACCACCTAGAGATTTACCAATCATAACATAAGAAACATCATAAGCACTGATAGATGAAGTACTTAACGTCGATCCTTGTTGAAGTTCCAGGCACTGCGATGTATTAGACAGAGAGCGAGTCAGGTCTTGAAGTTGATGTGTTGGAAGCAGGAAAAATGAGTAAACATGTGGAGTGACTTTGACAAGGCCCACATTGTGATGGATAAACGACTGGATCTGGTTCATCTCCAAAAGCCGCAGGTCTTGCGGGGTGTTCCTGGCATGCAGTGCTAAGCACCTACCAAAGATGGTCCGAGGAAGGGCAACCAGTGAGCTGGAATGGCTTCCCAAGGCTCCCACAGAAGAGCTACTGTAGCACAAACTACTAAAACCGTCAATACTGGATACGACAGAAAGGAGTCAGGACACACCGTGTATTACGGCTTGCTGTCTATAGGGCTGCCTAGATGCACACCAGTCAAGTGGTGTTAATGTTATGGCTGATCGGTGTGTAGCCGAGTGACCTTGGGAACGTCTCGTTACAGAGCGCATCACCATTTCACTATTTATACATTTCTCTGTGTTAAATATCACCATGTGGCATTTATCAGTCTGTTCATGATTAGATGTGGATTACGCCATCGGAGCACCTGAAAATGAGTTGTTACTATGGAAACGGTAATGCCTGTGCACATGAAGACGTTATTTGTAAATACAATGCTTGAGTGACACATATTTCATGCATTATTATGAATTGTAATAAAGCCCTTAAACGGCGGCACGGTGGCATAGTGGTTAGCACGTCGTCCTCATAGCAAGAAGGTCCTCACGGTCGTTTCTGTGTGGAGCGTGGGGTTTCCTCCAGGTACTCTGGTTTCCTCCGACGGTCCAGACACGCACATTAGGCTAACTCTCTGGTTCAGATTGCCCCTAGGTGTGAATGTAAGTGTGAATGGTCGTGTGTGTTGGACCTGTGATGGTCTTGTGAGCTATTCAGGGTGTACGTTGTCTTTGGACTATAGGAGGAAACTGGAGTACCAGGAGGAAACCCATGCAATCACACGGAGAACATGCAAACTCCACACAGAAACGTCTTCGCTGAACCTGGGACACGAACTCAAGACCTTCTCACTGTGAGGCGGACGCACTAACCACTACGCCACTTTTATTTTAGTTATTAGCGCTTTGATTAATCTTTATATAGAATTATAGTATAAAAGTGTTTAAAATTGACTCTAAAATGTTATTCCTAAGTAATACTCAGCTGCAGGCACTGTCGAGAGCTCAAGGTTGATAAAAATGTTCCTGTAAAGGCAAAATATTAAACTTTTATAGCGCAGCCACTGACATTTGCAGTTGTCAGAATGTAGCAGGGGAGAAACGTAGGAAACTTGCTTTACGTTTCTTCAAGTGATGCCCTCGGTGAACTTTTTGTGAGTCAGAAGTTTTTACTTACAGTTCTTCCTTTTCTTTTTCTCGTCTTTAACAAGTTCAGTTTGGGGGATTAGGGATGTAATGATGCTGCCACCGCTCTAATCTCTTGCATCATCTCCTGATGAGCTGAATATAGTCTCAGTGTTAATGCGTTTTGAAGAAATAACATGCGGGATGTTGTATATGATACGGGAAATGAATCTAATATCTAAGGAAAGGAAATTTTTTTAATTATTATTGGCCTTGATTTTTTTTTTCCCCGGCAGTTTGACCAATTCTGTTTTTATTTAAAACATGAAACATTTTCATCCATTATTTCCGAATTAATTCCACAAACGTTTTAAAAACTGAATAAACCAAACTTATTGCTGAAAGTTTTATTGCCTTTGATTTTTTTATACTCATGAGCATCTGCTGATAAACACAAAGCGAATTCACTAATAACCAAAAAAAAAAAAAAAAAAAAAAAAACCACCTTCATTAAACAGCTGAGCACTCGGAGAGCATAAACCTTCACCAAGCCATAAAAATTAGGTACACATTACCCCCTACTGGGCATTTTATACAACCACACTTTCAAAAAATAGGATTTCCCATGTTATATTTCATCCATGCATCCTTCCATTTGCAGAACTGCCTACTTCCACTAATTAGGGGCAGGTGGTGCGGCCGTTAGGGTGCTGGGCTCATGATCGAGAGGTTGTGAGTTTGAATCCCTTTTTAGACCCCCACTGTGCTAAGACCCCTGGGCAAGTTCTTAACAGGTGTGCCTTTGCCCACCCAGCAGTATACATGGGTACCAGTATAAATACTGGGAAAGTAACCTGCAGTAGACTAGCATCCCATCCTGGAGGAGTTGAACTCCTGGTCGCTTCACGCTACAGACACTGAGGATAAACTCGGGCCGGATGAGCCGGTAGGCTCAGGTGTAAAAAGCCCAACAGACTTACCTTACTTCTACTAAAGTCGCAGTAAGCCTGGTGCCTAGCTCAGCCGACTCTGGGCAGAGGTGGGGTACACCACGCACATCTCTGCGGAGCACCATTGTCATGGAGTGTGGCATGGATATCCGTCCCATGTCCATCCCGTCTCCGCGCCGATTTCTGTAAACTAACGCATCGACTTCATTTCGGATGGTAGTCCTATGCCTGTGCATCGCTGAGTTAATGCTGATTGCTTGTTATGTGTTGCTGAGTTGAAAGACGACGGCTGTCAAGGATGCTGAAACCTTTCTATGCATAACAGAATAAGTAAACACAACTCACAATGACCTTATGGGGAACTCCGCCTTTGGGCAGTGCCTGAATCAAATAAATTACTTTTAACAACACCAGACAAAAATGTCAGTTAAATTCACAGATCTGGCAACACTGCATGCACCTATAGCAGTTCAGTATATAGATCTTAGGCATGGAGTTAATAATTCCATAACAATTATTTATTATCATTATTATTTCATTAATCTGGGGAAATCGTAGGCGAATTAAAAAAGGAATTTGTTGCTTGTCATTCTTTATCCTGAGAAATAGTACTTCCCTACACAGATTAAAGATAGCAAACACGATTAACATCCTAAACACATCTGTTTACAGTTTTTTTTTAGCTAGATTAGATAAATAGCTAGTAAACAAAACATATTTAAAAACCCATGCTTTCTTTAGTAAAGACTTCCTGGACCATGTTAAAGGCTAAAGAAAGGCAGTGTATTAAACACTAATATCATCAACCAGGATTGGGTTACAGCAATATTTCCAGACAGTAATGTTTCAGAACGTGCAGGAAACCAGACATTCGATAAAGGAGGAAGGTTTTTCGTTTTTTTCTCAGCATTTGTGTGGAAAGCAAGGTCAGCATGGTCTGATGTATGGTGATTACCCGCTCCATAACCTCCCTTTCTCTCTTCCAACTGTTTCAGTTTATTGTAACATACAAAAGAAATTGTTCTGCATACAATGTATACATGACCAAGACACTATTGTTCTGGCTCTTTCTTCCGCTTCCCTGAAAACATTCCTACATTGCATCGCCATGTAACATGGATAATGACGCAAATAGGCCTTATATGGGGATTGGTTTTAATTGGTACATCAACATGACCAAATAAGTGAAAAAAAACTTCTGAAGTTTGAAGGTTTTACGAAATGGGCGAAGTTTGACCTTTAAAGGTCACTCAAGGTCAAAGGAGTGTGTCTCATTTGAAAGTCTATATGGTTTCCTATTAGTGGTCCATAGTAACGGCATGTCTCCCGGCACTTGTTTTAAAGTTATAATCACTCTGTTGCCAAAATTGGTGACCGTGCTCTGACCTTCACCTTTGACCTTGACACTCCAAAACGAAATCACCTTTGGGACTTAGGTAGGGTAGTGTCCCCACCAAGGTTGGGGAAAATCCGTGCCCGGGTGTGGCCAGGGTTTTGTTCACAAACAAAGAAACAGACGCCAGAAAAACTCTTGGCAGAAGCAATAACACAGAGCCTGTGACTGGACTTCGTCAGTCCATTCATACCATTTATCCAACAGGGTCATGGGTAAGCTGGAGCCAATCCCAGGTGACTTTGGGTAAGAGGCGGGGTTACACCCTAAACAGGGCGCTAGTCCTAGTGTAGGACTGACACAGGCACAAACCACCGTTCAGACTCTCATTCTCACCAGTGAACCTAATGTCCATGTCCTTGGCCTATAGGAGGAAACCAGAGTACCCTGAGGGAAACCTACTCAAGCATGGGGAGAGCATGCAAACTCCACCGAAAATGGTGCCAGTCAAACCCAGAGCCTTATGCTAACCACTCCACCACCGTGTCGCCAACACAGCATACGTTCATGCTAACTAAGATGAACTGAGATGTCATGAATACAGAGTTTCACGTCACCTTTTTGTTAAAGATCATCCTGGATCGGATTCAATAATAATATAAAGACGTTTGGATTTTCCAGACAGCTCAAAGGTGCTTTGTTTTTATTTGCGGAATTAAAAAAAGAGAAGAATTTGTTTTTATTTCCATGCGTAAGCTGTCAGCACTCACTATTATAATAAAAACATAATGAGCAATACTAATGAAACCCTTACATTACAGTGCTGTTCCATATCTGCTTTTACGATCTTATTCCCATCATGTTCTTGTTTGTGTGTTCAGGTCTTTTACTACATGCCACACACCACCCCACACCACACCACACACTCCCCTTATGTCTCCTGAGATGCACAATCTAAACTCCAGCATGTTGCAGTCTGCAAGCACCATTTACTTTACACAGTGGCCTTTTACTGCCTAATAAATAATGGACGCATAAACTAATGGCCACTACGCACCGGCTGATTTAAGTGTTTGCTTGGTGTGTTTTTCGGTAACTGAGCGTCCTCGGCTTGGTCTGCTGCAAATCTTCCGAAAACCTGAATGTGGAGGGGGAGCTTGTGGTTGTTAGGGGTTTCTTTTAAATTAAGCAATTATTTACCCAACTTGCTCACAACACTATGAGATGTAAAATGTTTACAAATGCTTCCAAGAAATGCTGTTGTATTGTAAAACAAATTACACATGTATAACAAGAAATGCACTCAGAGAGTGCACACCTCCACCAAGGTACTGCAACAGTGCCCCCTTGTGGCTTGTTCCGCAAGTAATCCCCCCCGCCGGATCCGGTTCTGAATCATGCCCAAAATTTTATCACTTTTTCATTGGCCGAAGACCCACGTGAGGTGACGATTCAGTGAAAATCCGTCCCCTAGTTTTCGAGTAATCGTGATCAGAGACGCACAGGCAGACACGGCCGACCATGGCGGAGGTAATAATGTTATTTGTTTATGTGTGTTAATGTTAAACATTACAAAAACGCAGACTTAAAATCTAATATAGTGTTTTACGACTTGGTATCCCGCAGGTCCTTAAAAAAGTTCTTAAAATGCATTGACTTATGGCTAATTATAAAAAAAAAAAAAAAAGGCAGGCGGCACAGAGTTGTCGTGGTTAGTACGTCTGCCTCACAGCAAGAAGGTCCCGGTTCGAGTCGAGGGCTCGGGTGATTCTGTGTGGAGTTTGCATGTTCACCCCAAGCTTGAGTAGGTTTCCTCTGGGTATTCTGGTTTCCTCCTATACTTCAAAGACATGCACTTTAGGATAATTGCCTGTTCCCAAATTGCCCCTAGGTGTGAATAGCTGTGTGTGTGTTCTACAGTCCAGGGTGTACCCTGAGTTTGGTCAGTGACGGCTGTGATAGGATACAGCCTCTCCGTGAGTTTAATGGGATTAAGCTGTTTGTTAAATGTAAAAATAAAGCCTTATTTATTTATTTATTTATTTATTTAAAAACCATTAATTAATATGAATTCTCTCCATGTAGTGATGTTTGATCTCCTACATCCTTCAGCAGTGTGCAGCTGAAGCACTGCTGAAGTCAAGGGGAGAATAAGTGTTGATAGTATTTACATAAGAAGCACTCTGATTATAGCTTTACTCCACTTGAAGCCCGAGACTATGTTCATTGCGTGTAAGTGTGTGTGTGTGTGTGTGTGTGTCAGAAAGAGAGATTGTCTGGTGGCTTTAAAGTCTCTGAATATGCTCCTATTTATTGCTCTCCATAAAAGATACCCCCTGACCCCCATCTCCAAATGTGTGTCGCCCCAAATGTTCTCAAATCCTTTATACAGTCCAGTCTTGTGAGACGACGTGTTGAAACCAGCGTGAAACCCACAGCGCGTTGAATTTAAGTGCTGTGTTGTGTTTCCGCTGAAACACTAAATTATTATAGACCTTATGAATATAAAGCTGTGTGCCAGAACTAAAATACACCCTGGGCACTCATGTGTACCAACAGCAGTAAAAAAAAAAATAAAAAAAAACACTTTAGGCGAGGAAGATGGAGGGTGAGAGAAGGAGAGAAAATGATTAAAAGAACCATTAGTGTGTGAGCTGTTAAAACATTCTTTTAATTATAATCACCTCTGCTGGTAACGTTACACCCATTTAGAGGCTCGGGGTAAATGTGCTCTCTCCATTAGCTAGCAAAGCACCCTGTGTGTCATTACTGTGGGATTATAGGCACTTCCTCCCCTCCCCTTCCCTCCCCTCCCTCCTTTTAACAACATGGTGATTCTGGGTACTGTATTATTAAGCTCTTAAAAAAAACATCTGAAAACACAACAAAAGTGTATTTAATATAAGTATATTCCCTATAATCTGGTGATAAAATAGAAGAGTGTTTAAATATTAAATTCAAAGAAATTATTTCAATATGGCTCATTCTGTATTAAAATATTATTATTCATCCGTTCATTCATTCATCTTTTTCCGCTTCTTCCGGGGTTGGGTCGCGGGGGCAGCAGCCCAAGCAGTGAGGTCCAGACGTCCCTCTCCCCAGCCACTTCCTCCAGCTCTTCCGGGG
>JAQMYF010000005.1:14563913-14586397 GCA_030014195.1 Neosilurus mollespiculum | reverse complement strand
TTGTTTAGTATGCTAGCATGTGATTTGAGACGTAGCATCTATCGCCACATTGTTTAGTATGCTAGCATGTGATTTGAAATGTTGCCTATAGTGTCATACTGTTTAGTATGCTACGATGTGACTTGGGACGTTGCGTCTATTGCCTTAATGTCTAGTATGCTAGAATGTAATTTGAGACACAGCCTATATTGCCATAATGCTTAAGTATGCTAGTATGAGATTTAAGATATATCCATAAAAACAGCCATTATTTTGGCGTGTTGTTTAGTACGCTAGTATGTGATATGGGCCTTGTCTATGGTGCCATACTGTTTAGTATGCTAGAATGAGATTTGAGATGTAGCCTCTATTGAGATACTATTTAATATGCTAGTATGTGACTTTAGATGTTGTCCTATAAAAAAAAAGACATATACTGACGTACTTGCGTGTATAGTGTGAATGTGATTCGAGACTGCTACAGAGCTCCGGTGTTTCTATTCGAGCGAGCCGCATTCTGATCATCCAGTTCCTTTGCAAACTCATCAGCCTCCTGTTCGAACTGTGATCAGTGTGTGTGAGTATTTGTCTGGTTCCGCGCTAGCAACTTTTTTTTTTTTTTGGTCGCTCTTTGTTTGCGTCTGAATTAAGTACCCACATCGAGAATGTGCTCCAATCCCATTAGTCTTCAGCAAACTTCTGACTCGGACTGGCACAACAGTGTGCGCTTCTCGTTTTTTTCCCGTGCTACCCTGATAAATGATGTCGGATTTCGGCGGTTAGGCATCAATCCAGGGGCCCCACTGAGCACAGTAATGGGGTATCGATAGCACCAGGACCACACTGAATCCCAAACACCTTGATCTTGAAACTGTTTGCAGTTCAGGTTCCAATTATAGCGCGGCTGTTACTGATCAATCCCTGGAGTAAACAAGCTCAGGTTTCTCACCAGGCTTCTGAGGATTAATTAGGGTTGCTGCTGCTTGTGGTTTTTTTTTTTTTACTGATCTAGAAGCTACCACAGAGTGAACAATCAGCTGTTTTTGTTTGTTTGTTTGTTTGTTTTGTTTTGTTTTTTCAGGACGAAGTTAGTTTTGAAGCTTGACTATGTCTAAATCTCTTCGTCTTTTGCGAGTTTCTCAGCTTTCTCCAAATGACTGGGTTTGTTTGTTTAAATGAAATAAAAATGACTTGCGGTAGCTATTTCCAGCGGAATGTATTTTTTCATGACGGATTAGCTTGTTACACCGTTTGGAGATTGTCTTCACAATGAATGCCGTACCTTTCTGGATTCATTTCGCCTCCGGCGAGTTGCCCATATTATTAGTTTTTTTAATTTGCAGTAGGCTGGCAGGTGGACACCGTGTAATTCTCCTGAGATAAAGTGTCCCTTTTGTACTAGGAATATTAAATATGAGAGAAGTTCGCATAAACAAGACACTCTATCATCAGCGTTTATTACTAAGTGTTGAAATGGGTCCATGGCTATGGTCCCCAGTACCTATGTTCCCTAACCCTAACCCTAACCCTATTAACATTAAAAATGTGAAATCATGAATATTACATAAATTGTTACTTTCAAGATCCATTAATTTAATAAGGACCGGGGAACATGGGTACTGGGGGAACATGGGGTCTGGGGCAACATGGGGAGTTGGGAACATCGGGTCTGGGGCAACATAGGGAGTGGGGAACATGGGGTCTGGGCAACATGGGGTCTGGGGCAACATGGGGAGTGGGGGTCTGGGGCAACATGGGGAGTGGGGGTCTGGGGAACATGGGGAGTGGGGGTCTGGGGAACCTGGGTACTGGGGCAACATGGGGTCTGGGGCAACATGGGGTCTGGGGAACATGGGGTCATTGGAACATGGGGCTGATCCCGTTGAAATCACCACTGTTAGCTTGTCCATTGTCTGCGTACAAAATACCTACCACGCCTGTGCACATATCTTCACCAAACTTGGTGGGGACGCTGCCCTACCCGAGTCCCAGAAATGACTTAATTTTGGGGACTGAGCAGTTATGACTTAGAAACAAGTGCCAGTAGAGATGCCGTTACTATGGAACACTAACAGGATACCATGTATGGGCTTTCAAAAGAGAACTTTGACCTTGAGTGACCTTGAAAGGTCAAACCTCAGCCATTTTGTCATGTCATGTCATGTCATTTTCTAAACCGCTTAATCCTAATTAGGGTCGCGGGGAAGCTGGCGCCCATCTCAGCCGACTCTGGGCGAGGGTAGAGTACACCCCGGACAGCTCGACCGGCCATCGCAGGGCAGAAACACGCTGACGGCTATGCAGCTACTCTTGACGAAAAGATGGGTGGGGATACCTACCTCACGTGAGATGGACAGTATTAGCTATGGTACAGTAATTTTAGCCAAAATGGTACTGTTGTATGATTACATAAATAGCTAGTGGGTTTCATCTGGGTTCTTTGGTTTTCTTCACCTTATCATAAGCAGGAGAGTAGATGGATCGGTTGGCGGCTGGAGTTCTCGGATTTAAATAACTATATCCTTGCATGTTTTCTTAAGCTTTGTGATGGGTTTTTCGTGGCTTCGATGTTTTCTTAATTTGTGCTATCGACATGTGCTACTTACTGCTTGGGTTAAAGGTTAAGATTTTAGGGTAAACACTAAGCCACTGTTAAATGTTATTGGTTAGTGTCTGTTATTGGTTAGTGCTATGATAGCATTTCTGACACAAATTATCAGAGCGTGCCAGATCCTATCTGAACCCTGTCCAGAATGAAGTGGTTACTGTACACTGATAAATGCGTACCCATTGTATTTATCTGTTAAAGTCCTGTATTATAATGGTTTGGGTTATCGATGCAGTGGGTTCTATGGAATTCGGACATGTTTATAGGCTGAAAGTAGGGCTGTAGGACCCAAGACGTGCCTTGCATTCAGGTCTTGTCATTATCATAGTCTATAATTTGGACTTGATCATGATTTGACCCCAGTCCCACTTTTTACCTGATCTCTTCTGGACCTGGTCTTGGATTTTTCTTGCACTTGACAGTGGTGGTCATGTCACCAGCCATACCTACTTACCAGTTAGCATTAACTTGAAGTAATCCGAGGTCTTGTACCAACATGGTATACAGGATATATGAAGAAATGGAGCGAAACATGACTTCACCCACTGGCCTTTATTAAACAGTATCAGGAATGAAGGAGTCATTTTGTAGTCACTGAGACGGATAATTCACTTCTAACCTATCATATTTTAGTCTAAATGTCCACATGTTGGACATTCGTAGCGTGCACAAGGAAGAAAATCAGGGTATAACTACTTAACTAGACACTGGTGAGCTCTTGGGGTGAAATGAGCCAGCCGTTTTCGCTGTGTTGACTGTTTTTAATGGATTTTTGGGACATAGCCATCGAAAAGGGTCTAATATCTTTCGCATGCATTTGCTTTGTAACGGCTTATGCTTATTAGCGCGTCCGAAATGCTCTAACTGTCTAAAATGTTTTATAGATCATTTGTTTTAGGCAAGAGCATTCAGCTCTTCGTTCACAGATTGCAGTCCTAATGCACTGCTTTGAATGTCGTCGAATACTTGAGCCTCTTAACGCTATCGCTGCCTACTCTCTGAGATTCGGAGAGAAACTGAGCTGCTGGATGGGGGGGGGGGGCTGACCATTATGTCTTCTCAGACCACCATTATCATAAAACATTTCAAGTAGGCTTGAGCTCAACATCTAATCAGTCCATGAGTGATCAACACACACACACACACACACACGCACACCCCAACCCTTCCCGCACTCCGCTTCATGTAAATGTCTCGCCTTTCATTAGGACCCAGAGTCCCACCATCCTCCACACTCGATGCAGCTCCATGATTGGAGGAGTAGGGGCTTGATCCGTAAAGCCTACCGCATCACTAATCTTCATAAGTGGCCATAAATTTCACAGCTAGCCTCGCAGGCGGGATGCCTGGTTTGAGGTCAGCAGTTGTAAATCCAGCACAAGGCTGTTCTGGGGTCGGCGCGTCACTAGAGGCTGCCTCGAACTCTAATGTTTATTTATGCTGGTTCTGTCCTTTACTTCCATGTTCACCTCCCTAGAGGCGAGCACCACAGCTGTCCTTTTCTGCCACGGCTCGCTTGTGGATATCACGGAGTCTTGTGTAATAATAGCTAGAGGCATCATGGGAATCCATGCACCTTTCCAGGCGTTTTGCTCTTTGGCGCTACGTGTTGAAATTCAAGATGGATGGAGTGTGTAGACAAGCCACGGTTCTTGGTATGCTAGGTTGATTGCTGCGCTGGATAAAAGACGGTTCGGTGTTGAGTGGAAACAAATCAAGCCTTAAATGTCAAAAATTACGCATGCAGGCTGATCGAGGAAGGAGCAAAACAACATGATGGCAGCCCTTCCGTAAAGGTGAAGAGGAGGGCATGTGGTCTGCGAGATTGTGCTGATTTCCTGGTCATTAGACATAACAAAGTCTCCACGTTATTCACAGTTCACACTCTAATCACACAGGTCAGTGACTCAGTAAAGTTGTAGAGCACAGCCCGGCCTAATCAGAGGACGACTATTATATAAAATGATCTAATTACCATGCAAGACCTTTGTACGTGGCTTGTTTTTACCCTAGACCAGAAATAGCAGGTGACCTTATAAATGGTACGTGCTGTAAAAGCCCTTGATGACTGGAAGTGTTATGTAGCTAGTGCATCCTCTCGGATCGGGTTAGTTAGCTCCCTTTAGCAATGTCACGCTAAGCCTTTGACCCTGGTTTCTCTGTGTAGCTAACGATGTCTGACGTTCGTCAACCCGAGCTCTGAGGACAGTCGCAAGAATCCGAGTGAACAGAAATAAAAACCCGCATTGGCGTGAGTGTAGTTTGCGCCTTGTTGCTTCGCATTATCTCAAATTACGATGCACATCTCTGAACAGTTGTCAGAACAAGAGGGCTAATTGTGAGTGGCAGACCGAGCTTTGCTTCCATGTCAAAGCAACATGACCTCAAGGACGGATGAAGAATGGCGATGGTTTCTTTGAAAGTTTGCCAGGTTGGACCCTGAACAAAGGTTCATAGAGGTGCTGTCTGTTTTGTGGTTCGGGTTCTGTTCATCGGATCAAATGACGGCTTATTTATTTTTACGCAAGCTTGATGAAAGGTTTTATGAGGATGCAGCAAGCCAGGGCTTCTGGCAAAATGCGCTCAAGTGTGTATGGACGATGAACGAAACAACTTCTGACAATTTCCCAAAGAAATTTGACCTCTGACCCGGAAGGATCGGACGTCTGCTCTTAGCTACGGACGTCTCTCTGAGTTTGCTACAAAAGTAAAGACAGCTGGATAAAACTTTGTTTAAAAAAATTGCAACCCCCAAGTTCAGATCATTGGTGTTCACTGGACAATTACGGGTTTCCAAGGAACGCTCACTGATGGGGAAGTGCTTTGTTTAAGGGTTCCATGACAACAACTAAAGAACGCTTGAAGACTAAAGGACCAAAGAGTCACTTCTTCAGTTCGAGTTTTATATGGGAGGATTTCTACCAGGGTGGCACGGTGATGTAGTGCCTAGCATGTCCGTCTCACAGCAAGAAGGTCCTGGGTTTGAATCCTGGGCTCGGCAATTTCTGTGTGGAGTTTCCATGTTCTCCCTGTGCTTGCATGGGTTTCCTCGATTACTCCAGCCTCATTCTGTAGTCCAAAATCGGCTGTTCCAAATTGCCCCCGCGTGTGTATGTGATTGTGAATGGTTGCGTGTGTGCGCGTGTTGGCTCTGCGACGATCTGGCAAGCTGTTCAGGGTGTACCCCGCCTTTGGCATTGGCTGAGATCCAGCCTCCTCACGACCCTCATAGGGTCAGGCGGTTTGGCAAACGCGTGAGAGAGAGTAAGTGAAGTCTACCAGTTAAAATGCGTTTTTAGGATACATTTCGGAATCGAACACATCACTCACGTCTGACAACATTCTTGACCCAGAAGCAACCCTTTCGTTCTCCGTCTTCCGGATCAGTCCATTTTAATTCTCAGGGCTTGTTCAGTATGGCGTAGATGTAACGACTGAGCAATGGGCTGGATTGCAACAAATCATTTGCACTAAATTGAAATTAGAAAATCAATGGTAGAGGGGTCTTTTTCTTCCTCATGCCATACTGTGCCTTTTTGCTTTATTGCATTTCCTGCCATGCTGAAACTCGCGGATGCAAAGTTGATGAGAAGGACATAAATGTAAGAGTGAACTGTCACATTAGCCCTGATATGAGCCATGCTGCTACTGTATCCAGTGAATATATGATGCGTTCAGTACATTAGCCATTGACGGCGTGTACCAACCGCACTTACTCTAGTACTTACCATTACTCTGTAAATTGTTTTATAATGTAAGGAGGTTATAGCATGACTCCTCGTGCTTGCCTGGGTTACCTTCGGGTACTCCGGTTTCCTCCCACAGTCCAAAAAACATGCGCAGGAGGCTGATTGGCTGCTCCCAATCGCCCCTAGGTGTGAGTGTGAATGGTTGTATGTGTGTTAACCCGGCAACGGTCTGGCGAGCCTTTGACCAAAATTGGCCAAGATGGGCCCCAGCCTCCCTCGAGACCCCTAATTAGGATTATGCGGCTTAGAAAATGAATGAGGAGGTTATGTTATACATTAAAATGTTCCGTTTTTCAATTTTGGTAAATCACCTAATCGAAGGTCACACATTTGAATTCCTTGGTCGCGTTCCAAACTTGCATGCCCAGAAACATGATATTATTAATAAATATTACAGAGATGCTCAAAGAAAAAGAAGAGAGGTTCTCTTTTGAATCTGATTCGCAGGTTTTTCATGTTTAACCTTTTTTTTGCTTGTAACATCTGATGTGAGATCTGCTATATGGACGTCCGATTGTGATCCATCTGTCCGTGCGTGCGTCCCCATACTTGTCCGGGCTGTACCTTCTAATTTGTTGGCAGCACCTTCCTCAGACTTGGTGAAAATGTGTAGGGTGGTAACGCGGCATGTCGCGTAACAACACTAGGTCATTGTGACCTTGACCTTTGACCCCACTGAAAAAGAAAGCTTGTCCGGGCCATATCTCATGTATGCTTGGCCTCACGTATACCAGATTAGGCATAGTTATACATCTTGGGAAGAAGCATTGCTGGGTACCAACCTAAGGTTACTGTGACCTTGACCTTGAACTTTGACCTCACTTAAAAGAAAAGAACTTGTCCAGGCCATGTTTTCTATATGGTTGACCTTACATATGCAACATTGAGTATGACCAGGTCTCTTACATTAAGGTCAAGATTACGGCTCACAGTGAAATGTCTGATTACCTTCGGGGAGTTCAAAGGTACAGCCCGACAAGGGTTAACTTACCCCCACCTTGACCTTGAGGAAAAAGACCATACAGGTTGTGTAGTTCATGCAGTGTCTTCTGGTTTACATGTTTTGAGTGTCTGTGTATGTACATGTACATGTATTGCGTTATGTAGACACCCTTATCCAGAGTCACTTACATTTTTCTTATTCATACAACCGGGCAGTTGTGGGTTACAGGCCTTTCTCAAGGGCCCGACACTGGTGGCTTGGTGGTCCAGGGGCTTGATCCACCAACCTTCTGATCAGTAGCCCAGAGGCTTAACCACTAAGCCATCACTGCCCACTACTTCAGCCAGAGCAGGACCCTAGTCATGGTTGCCATCACAGTGGTATCTAGTTATCGCTTCCAAATGATCTCACAATGTTAAAGAATCTCTAAACAATTCCTGGATCCAAAATTTTATCCGGATCATCGCCAAGATGTAATGGAGTTTCACTTCGACTGTACTCCACTCTTCCAAAAAAAAATCTGTTCATAAATTGTTTCATAGAGTTGCTAACAAACTAACCAACCAACCAACCAATCAATGTCAACAAAAATAAAAACCTCCAGGTGGAGGTAATAAAGCACGGTCGCAGTGGTCGGGATTCAGAATAGAATTATGAATGAAATGAAATGAGCTGCCTTGGTGGGGGTTTGCGCTCTGAGTGCCTGGTTGTACCTTTTTTTTGTGATGATGACTGTTGAATTAATTCAAATTGTAGAGAAGGAATAAGTAGGAAAGAAGGTATTTGTGAGAAGTGCGTGGTTCTTCGTTATCTGCAGTGTACAGGTGTTTCTGTGGTTCTTGCTCAGCTGCAGGATCCAGTGTCTTTCAGGTCACGGCCAAGTCCAAGTCCCCCTGAGTTTCTGATGCTTCAGGGTCTCTTCAGGCAGTTCCATTTCCTCTCCCTTCACCCGTGCGGATGATCATCTGCTCCCTTCTCCATTGTAACGCTGTTCATGCAACAGAATTCATCCTTCCTAGATATCGAATCAGAGGCCGGCGCCAAATCAAAGTGGTTATCTTTGATTATGTTCATCAAGGTCCTGTTCAGAGAGAGAGAGAGAGAAACTCGATCAGTCTGAAGATGAACATAAGATAAGTTGAATTAACAGAGAAGCGCTCGGAATAATCATGTATCGCCGACGTTACAAAGCACACGCGTGGAAACCATTGCAGTTATTTGGAAATTAAACCAATGTTAAGTTTTTCTTGGGTAAAAACACACAATGGCTCTTATTTGTTGTTGTTGTTGTTGTTGTTCCAAAATTTAGGTGCACATCAAAAAAAAAAAAGAAAACGACAGAAGAAAAGAGAGGAAGTGAGTTCAGTTGTTGTTACTGGGTTTCTTGCTGCTGCAGGAATAGCAGAGCTGAGCGGGGACAATGGACATGGTTAAGTATACCTGTATGTGTGAGAAAGGAGAGAGAGAGAGAAAGGGGGGGGAGAGAGAGAGAGAGAGAGAGAGGGAGGGAGAGGGAGATGTTAAATATGCTGCAGGTTAGTGTACTTGCTAAAAGTGTCTTTGTGCAGCTTTCAAGCTGTGATCAGCATTGGTGTGTGTATGTGTGTGTGTGCGTGTGATTAGCTTCCGGCTTGCTGCATAGATCTATACGAGCAGTTCAGTGCATTGTGGGTAAAGATTACTCACTCCACACCTTAAGCAGTGAGTATTCTTTTTTTTTTTTCTTCTTGTTTTTTTTTTTTATTTTATTTTTTTATTATTGGAACAGAGATTTTTTTTTTTGTCTCAGTATGAATACAAACCCTGAAGCTGAACACTATACGTTTTGTTGTTATTGAGCCTTTGAACACTGTGTGTCTGCATCGTAAAATATAATATAAGACTCATACCTGCCTATTCTGCATTCTACTAATCAATGTTATGACCTTTTGCAGGCAGCTCGCACGATCGACAGACGGAAAGTTCATCTTTTTTTTTTTTTTTCCTTTTTCGTTTTTTTTTTTTTTTTCAGAGTTTGATTTCTGATTTTTTTTTTCTGACTAATAAACAAGTGTATCATGAAGCCGGTTCAGATCGAACAATTAAATGTCACGAGGGTGTGAGATATCCAACAGTTTATTCAGTGTTTCCTGTCGTTCGTGGTGGAAAAATGAATTAATGATTTATTTATTTATTCATTTATTAATTAAGTCTTGATTTATCCAACTTTGTCAATGGTGTGTCCTGCAGAGAGCTTTGATGTAGCTAATGCTGCCGTCACGTGGTGTCGGATTTATGCAGAATTACGGGTGTGCCGTGTGCGAGTGCTTTGTTGTGGGAGTGACATGAAAAATGGCGGACTCGGGGTTAACAATCGTTGTTTGGGTGGCACCTGCTTCCCTATTTACTGTTCCCTATCTTTACAATTCCCCGTGTAATGGGACAGACCACTTAAGGATGCTCTTACACAGGCCGAACTCCGTGTCCCTCTGTCTCTCTCTCTGTCACTCTCTGTAATGATGATACCGAACCGGGTGGCTTGTCCGCCATAGTAAAGGTTGAAGGTCAGCCCAACTTAGGAACTCACTCACTCACTCTCTCACTCTTTCGCTAATCTGCCTAATCCCACTAGGGTGTTGGGGAGACTGGAGCCTACCTCAGCCGACTCTGTGTATCGTAGCACCAACACACACACAACCATTCACACTCACTCCTAGGGGTGATTTCAAACAGCCAATTAGCCTAACGTGCACGTCTTTGGTCTGTTGGAGGAAACCGGAGTACCCAGAGGAAACCCACACAAGCGCAAGGAAAACAAGCAAACTCCACATAGAGACACCCGAGCCCGGGACCCGAACCCAGGACCTTCTTGCTGTGAGGTAGAAATGCTAACCACTACGCCACCGTACCGCCATCACACACTCTTTTCCCAATTTGAGGGGGCGTTTGTGGGCAATTTGTACTTGGACCTCTGATAGGCAGCATGAGTAACGGACAGAGCAGGAGGGAAGCAATGAAGCAGTTAAGTGGTTAAAGGAAACCCTGGAATGGTCTGGTTTGGGGCGAGGGGGGCGGTGTGTCTTATTTGCTTTTAGGAATGCAGAAAGTCGCAGGGGGTTAAGGCTCTAAATTATGAGCTATGAGTTCACTTGCACTGCCTCTTGACCTTCTTTGCTCTAGGGGCGTCGGATCCTTTTCTCTGACCCCAGTTCGCTAACAAGCTCGGAAGAGGAGAATATTCGAGTATGCGCGTATAAACCGTACATGATGACGGTTTCTCTTAGAAAACAAAACGTCTAATTCTGATGGAATAAATAGAAGAAACTCACGAATTCCAGTGTGCATCGGTGTTGAAGCGGCTTCCTGCCGCTGCTTCCTGTTGTCTCGCAGCAGCGGGTGTCGACTGCGAGTGGCACGTTAATGAAGGAAAAAAATGCAGTCAGTACAAACCGAATGAGTTCGGCTTGCCAACCAGGAAGATCAGGCTCTATAGATTGTGGTGGTGATCCAGAAAGAGCCATCGTGTGAAGTCTGGAAGTCCGGCGTGTGGTGAAGTTGCGCTCACGGCTAGCTAGATTTCTGCGCAGCAGGCGAAAACCTTGTGGCTCGGAACACAGCTGTAATTAATGGAAGGTGATCAGAGCTGATGCCTTTGACGTATCCGCCTGGAGCGTACCTAAAGGAGACCAGGAAGGGATAGAGAAGGAAAATGTAAAAGCCCTGAGGGGGGGGTGGGCTGATGGAAAGTATGATGATGATAAGAGCGAGGGAGTGTGAAGGGAGGAAAGAGAGAGGGAAATAGGTGAGGGCACTTTAGATCTCAATTATCACGCTTTACTCATGCGCGATCGTCTTTGCTGAGGCCCGACCAACACGGAACAGAGTTTCCCTGATAATGAGCTCGCCTTTAATTGACCGAAAGGCTTTCGAGATCACCGCACGCTGAGCCGTATGTCTGAAAGTTTTTCCTCCAGGATTGACAGGGAAATATTTCTCGCCTGGCGCTCATCTGTTGATGCACGTCGAACGTTGAGGGGTTGCTGGTATCGTCCAGATGTTTCGTCCATTCACAAAATCGAAGCAGGTGGCAAGAAACATGATTGAGATAAACGTACGTGAGCCTCCGGTGTCTCTCTCTCAGTCTTTCTCTTTCTCTATTAATCTCTCTCTCTCTCTCTCTCTCTCTCTCAATCTCTCCCTCTTAATCTCTCTTTTTCAGTCTTTCTCTTTCTCTCTCAATCTCTCTCTCTCAATCTCTTTCTCTCTGTCTCTCGTTCTCTCTCTCAAGCTCTCTCTTTCAATATTTCTCTTTCTCAATCTTTCTCTCTCTCTCTTGCAGTCTTTCTCTTTCTCAATCTCTTCCTCAGTCTCTCTCTCAATCTCTCCCTCTTAATCTCTCTTTTTCAGTCTTTCTCTTTCTCTCTCAGTCTCTCTCGTTCTCTCTCTCAAGCTCTCTCTCTCTCTCTCTTTCAATATTTCTTTCTCAATCTTTCTCTCTCTCTTTCAGTCTCTCTCTCTATCTCTTTCTCCCGCAATCTCTCCTTTCTATCAGTCTCTCTCTTAATCTCTCTCTTAATCTCTTTCAATTCCTCTTTCTTTCTGTCTCAGTCTCTCCTTCTTTCGATCAGTCTCTCTCAATTCTCTCTATTCCAATCCATTACTTTCTCAGTCTTTTTCTCTTTCTCTCTCTCTCTCTCTCTCTCTCTCTCTCTTTCTCTCTCTCTCTCTCTCTCTCTTTTTTTTACCGCTCTCTTGTTTTGATTTGCTCCAGCCCACACATTCGCACAGACATATTAGTGCGTCGTCGTCCATGATGAGTAATCTCTTCACCCGTGCTTTTATCTCAGTGAGCCGAGCCTGACAGACTTTTTCATATCAGCTTTATTAGCGTCAGGTCCAGTCTGACTGCGTGTATTGTTGTTCTGTCGCTCATCACCCGCTGAAAGCCTGAAGTTAGCGAGCTTCCTGTCACCACCCTGCACTTTCTTATGCAGTGCTGGGTTTGGATGGAAGAGAAACTGGAGTCTCGTGATACAAAGGGTAAAGCGAGTATTTGCAGTGTGTAGTTTTAGCTTTCAAATTCGTTCTTCCATTCGTTTTTCGGGCTTTGTGACATCGACTGACTTGTTCGGTCTGTTCATATGACTGCTGTTCGTTTCAGCTGAAAACCAGCACCATGGTAATCGGCTCCATGACTTTGTACCTCGTTTGACGGCTGCGTCAAGCATTTTGTCCTTCCGACGATGTCAGAAAAGCCTGCGACATTCAGTCATGCAACTTTTTTGGATAAAAAGCTTTTAAAATGTTTAGATGAATCAAAAGTTGCATCCGTTAACAAGCTCGGGTCGTCCACTACATTAACTTTTACACCGCTTGGCAGACGCCCTTCTCCAGAGCGACCTACATCCATCCATCCATTCATTCATTAGGGTCGCGGGGAGGCTGGCGCCCATCTCAGCCGACACACACAACCATTCACACTCACTCACACACCTAGGGGCGGTTTGGAACAATCAGGCCAATCAGCCTACTGGGTCTAATGTAGGAGGAAACCAAAGTACCCAGAGGAAACCCACGCAAGCACGGGAGAACATGCAAACTCCACACAGAAACGCCTCGAGCCTGGGATTCGAACCCAGGACCTTCTTGCTGTGAGGTGGACGTACTAACCACTGCACCACTGTCGCCGCCCTGCGACTTACATTTTCAATCTAATTTATACAGTTTGTTGTGCACAAGGGCCCAACAATGGCAGATGAGTAAGACTGGGGTTTGAACCCTGACCTTTAGATCAGTAACCCGGAGCCTTAACCAGTGAGCCACCACTTCCCCATCTACAATAGTCTGGCTTTACTCTTCTCCGTTCAAACCCGATCGAATGGTTCAGAACCACTTTCTCATTTTGAATTGAATGTAGTTTATTTATTTATTTATTATTGAAGCAGGGATTGTTAAGAATGTTGTTGGAATATTCCAGTAGTGTATGTACCTCACGAAGCGGTTTGACTCTGAATCAGTACATCAGCAGGAAATTAATCAAATCTAGTTTTCCTTTTTTTTTTCTTTTTTCTTTTTTTTTTTTGTGCAAAACAGTTTCAGGGTACAGCCTGCTCCAGGGGCAGCCGGTGGCCCAGTAGTCAGAGAAGCAGCTTTGGGACCAAAAGGTAAAAGCAAGAAAAAATGTGTGGCGGTGGGGGAGTGAGCTGCACCTTCCCTTCCTCCACATTCATGGCTGAAGTGCCCCTGAGCAACGCACCTAACCCCCAACTGCTCTCCGGGGGCCGCAGTGTGAGGTGTGGGCTCATTGTTTACGTGTGTGTGCTCACTTTGGATGGGTTAAATGCAGAAGTCAAAATTTCCCTGCTAACAGTGCTAATATCAGTGTTCGGGATATTTAGATAAGTGTCTAGAAGCTCCATGTTGTCAGTATGAACACACTGTTTGGCCATCGGGCTAAAAAAATCGGCCCCTTTTTTTTTGTTTTACTGCATACTTGAAATCCATGATGTTTCATAGGCGTCGCTGTCCATGTAGAATGTTCTGGCGGCTTGGAGTCTTGGAGTCCGGTTCTCTCTGAACTTTATACTGATCCAGAGGAATAGAAATGGGAACGGGGGATGAGTACGGTACCTTGGGTGTGATTTAAACTTTCACACATGAGCATGACGGAAGAAAAAGCTTAACTGCTGCATGAAATAAATAAAATGTAACCGCCAATCCGATTGCAATATGCAAATACAGATCAGAGGCTTGCCGTTTCTAATTTGTGTCCCATCGCAGCAAAGTGGGTATCAAGTCAGAAATTATACATTTTGATGTTTTTAATGGTACCGTTTTGTAGCTAATATCCTAAGCTTTAAAATTATGCCAAATTTTCTAATATCTTGGTTTGGATAAAGTAACCAAAACCTGGCAGGAAGCTTCAGCCTTTTGGAAAAATCGCATTTAAATTTCAACAAAGTATTCGGTAATTTACAACTTAATACCCACTTTGCTGCGATGGGTAAAATTTGCATATTCAAATCGGGATCTGGGCAGCACGGTGGCATAGTGGTTAGCACATCCACCTCACAGCAAGACGGTCCTGGGTTCCTTCATAAAGTCGCACATGATTCACAGTAATTTGCATATGAATGTATGGTGGGACATACCATTTGTTCATATAAAGGGCGGGGCATGCTAGTCTGATGAATGTAAACGTCAGCTTGTATTATGTGTTAGATGTAACTACTTTTATTTACTTTTTATTTTCACTACTTAATAACTGACTTATTAGTTTATTACCTGTATACTGTTATTTTTGCCAATAACTTAAATTATATGAACTGACAGATTCATATCCTATTCTAGTGATTTCACGCCCTCGTGAGAGTGAAACGGACTACAAATGGCGGCCTTTTCAAACGATAAGGCAACACAGGATTGCTCAGTTCAGTGAAAGATTGACATTTAGGTAACAGGATAGGCCAGTTAGAGAGTGGTCATCTGTGTATGTAGTTTTCAGTGCTGTGGTCCCACCAGGACAACCTACTGCAGACAGCTAAAAGTACACGAGCGCTACCACCAGAGATGCCACCGTAGCATCCTCCGTGTGGCCTGGACAGACAAGAGGACAAATGTCAGTGTTTTGAAAGACACTGGGTCCATCACCATTGAGGCATTTGATGAAATTACACATATACTGTGCTACTGATTATACGAATTATAGTGCAGCTACGATCTGAACGCTCCCACTGCGGCAGAGTAAGCTGTGTCACGTCGTACGACTCTCCCAGATTAACAGCAATTCCAAATGAGCAACCCACCTCGCAGACTGGAGTGTAATTGAGTGAGAAAGAGAGAGATAGGGGGGATAACAGACAAACAGACCCCTATGCACACATCAGTCACAGAATAAAAGGCGAGCTGATGACATGAGACGTTAAAAAAGAGCCGCGTGTTCAAAGGGTCAGCGCTCATTTCCATCACAATTGCCTCTTGCGCACCCATCTGTCCGAGCTTGGCCTGCTCCCAGTGGGCTGTGTGTGTGTGTGTGTGTGTGTGTGTGTGTGTTGGCTCCACCAAGTTTCTCCTGCTTTAGCTGAACGCTTTATGCTAATTTTTCCACTGAATGATTAACCGCCACTGTGAGGTTGTGGGTTAATTTCACTGCAGCGGGAGCTTAATATTGTCAAATGTAGTCATGCTCTACTAGCAGATGAATAACTAGCTCACATTCGGCTTCATGGTGATGGATATGTGTGTGTTTGGTGTTTGGGCGTAGACTTATTCACACGGCGACACCTACGCATCATATCCATTTCCCTATAACTAAACCCGACAGAACATTTACAGGAATTGGTTGGAAATGTACGATTCTGCAGACCTCCCTTCATTTCTCACCATCTGCTGAGTTATGGCTTCACCACCTCACACGCATCCATATCTACGGTACGCGCAGGCGGTTACAACCTACACCCTTTTCATCTTGCGGATCATTATGCAGAGTTTGAGCTGCACATTTCCTCAGTCATTCCTCGCCACGGCGGGTTAGATAATCCAGACGATGCCGCGGTGGGTTTTTTTTCCTCTCTTCATTGAAAATCGACCGGATGAAGATGAATGGATGCTGAGTCACCTTCGTGCACCGTCTCATCCGTTGCACTGATCAGCGCTCTTAGGCACACCTCCGTTAAGCTCCACTCATCATAACTTTAGCTGTAGATGGTGTTGAAATATGCTAATGGCCTAGCGAGGCACTTCCCTGTCTTGGGTCGCTTTTTTACTGAACTGTCAGAGCTTTGATGGACGCTGGAATGAGATGCTTGTTTGTTCAGGCTGAGTCATGGTGGTCGTAATCATGATAATCGATTCGATTTCTAAAATGACCCATAAAGGCAGGTAGGCAGTAACGCCTTCTCGCATAGCGCCGTTTGCATATATGAATAGTGACGTGTGGTTTTTTTTTTTTTTTTTTTTTTTTTTTCCGTTAATTCTTCACGTATTTCCATTTAAGATGTACTATAGGAAGATCATTAGGGTAAATATAGTAAATGAAGGGGTTAGCATGTCCGCCTCACAGCAAGAAGGTCCTGGGTTCGAATCCTGGACTCGGCGAGGGCTTTTCTGTGTTGAGTTTGCGTGTTCTCCCCATGGGTTTCCTCTGGTTACTCCAGTTTCCTCCTTCAGTCCAAAGACATGCACTAGACTAGCCGGCTGTTCCAAACTGACCCTAGGTGTGAGTGTGAGTGTGAATGGTTGTGTGTATGTGTTGGCCGGACCTCCTGTGTCTGGCGGTCGGCTGAGATAGGCTTCAGCCTTCCTGTGACCCTAGTAGGATTAAGTGGTTCGGCAAATGAATGAAGGAGTATATACAGATCCAGGAGCTGTACTTGAGAAATAAATACATTTATCGAAGCTTTGTTCCCTGTGGTTGATGATGATGGTGGTGCTGGCGGTGGAGGGTCTGGTGATTTGGAAAAGCCTTAAAATAAGTTTCATATTATTTTGCATTCTCATTAAAGAGCTCGTTCAGTGACTGAGGGGGGCGGGGGCGGAGTCATCCAGTAAGAAGCCACACCCATCAGGATTGAAGTCAGAAGAAGTTTGTTTTGATTTGTTGGCAAATAGAGACGGAAATATCTTTCTGTTGTTGTTTTGGTTTTTTCTCTCTCTCAAAACAAACCCACGCACTCGATCCCTCATGCACCCGCTCGCTGTCTGGCACCTGAGCCTTGAAGCAGCAGACACCGGTTCTTACTGCGCACTCTGCAGGGTGGCGGTGGTGGGTGGGGGTTCTGTATAATTAACCACACTGTCTGTCATTTTTTTCTCTCTCTCTCTCTCTCTCTCTTTCTTTCTGTAGCTCCCCCACCCCTTTTCAATGCAGGACTAATTCTAGCCTGGGTAATTAGTGTGTGGTGCTGTAAAGCCAGGTTGTGGTTGGTGTGTGTGTGTGTGTGTGTGTGTGTGTGTGTGGGGCAGCTGGCTGTTCTCCACATGGGATCATTAGTGGATCTCATAAAGAAGTCACGCTCGGACCTCCCCATTGTCCTCCGCCTGTTTCCTAAATCAAAACTAGAGGAGGGGAAAGAAAGGTAGTGAGCGAGGGGGGAGGGGGGGGTGGAGAGAAAAAAGTCCAAAGGGCTGCCAACTAAGTCATATTTCCACTCTGCATCGTGTTGAGCGGATTATGAGGGACGATTGTCTGGGGTCGTTTCAGCTGCTGTAACTCATTTTATCCGTGCGTGTTCCCTTCGTACTATTACTTCTGCTAAATCTAATCAGGGAAGCCCAGAGGCAATTGTATTTCATTAATAATTTTAGTTAGCGCTGACAAAATGAAGAGTGTAGGAAGGAAAATACAATGAACGTCTGTGCCCCAGCGTTGGGTTTAAACACTTTTTTTTACTGTCAGTGCATGAAGAAAAACCCCCAGCTGAATCTCAGGATGTTAACTCCGGGCTGATTTGCATCATTACTGCTTTTGTTTCTAGGGTTTTTTTTTTTCCCCGGCTGTTATGGTGCAGCTGAATAGATTTTCGAGGATGCCGAGCTGTTTCGATGTGATACGAGGCCGTTCTGTATCGAGCGCTCGTTCATTGCTCCCGCCGCCAACGAAGGTCAGCCGGGAAATGGCTAAGGAAATGGGTTCCATCTGTCTGTCCGGCTTTTTAACATGATAACTCTGGAAGGAAATGACGTCGGATCGTCAAATTTGGTGTATGGGAATAGAGTGGGATTGTACGTGGGTCACCTTGACAAGTCAAGCCACGCCTCCTTGGTTAAGGTCCAGCAGACAGTTTATTTATTAATGTGGTATTTTCATGAGGGGCGGAACGTGGCATAGTGCTTAGCATGTCCACCTCACAGCAAGAACGTCCTGGGTTCGAGTCCCGGGCACGGCGAGGGCATTTCTGTGTAGATTGTTCTCCCCGTTTTGCTCTCGGGGGTTTCCTTCAGGTACTCCGGAGCTCATCTGTAAGATGGCCACACACATGGTTTGGTGTGTGTGTGTGGGAATTGATGGTGTTCAGCGCGTGGTTTCAAATTCTGTTGGACTGCAGGGACATCATCTTGACACCGTGATGGTGTTTCAAAAGAATTTCACAGCAGATCTCAAAATCGTGTATCGCCATCTTTTACTTTTATGTCATGACTATATAATAACTATGTAATAACTATATAATAAGAATAATATTAATGAAAACAGTGGCAATTTGTAACAAACTAACACAATACACTTTACTGTGAATCCCTCCTGATTAGGATTATTTAGAAGATATTTCTTCTCTTTTTTCACACGCATTCCGCCTGTAGCTCTCGCATTTTAATCCATAAGCATCTTATTACACCTTTGTGCTTCTTAATAGGAATAAATGAGCAGATATAATCAGATTATCGTTGTTCAGTGTTATCAGATTACAGACTCGGGGGGGATTTTCTGGCCAGAATCAGATTTAGTGAATACCGCAGTGATTATACACCTTTATCCAAAAACTTTTGACTATATGAATGCGGCTCTCTATTTTTCCCCGGTCCTAGCATTTTTTTTAAGCACCTTCCCGGTTTCGCTCCTTGCCTGTTTTCTGGTTTCTAATTATGGATTATCCTTGATTAACTCTGCCTGCTTGTTTTTTAATCCACGTTACAGACTTGGATTACGATTTCACGCCTGCCTCATCAGCTCGCTGCGTGCGGCACTCAGAAACTTCACAGACGAATTTGAAAAGGCTTCCGCAGGTGCGGGATTTTCTCGAAATACTTAACACATAGGACAGCGCAGTCATCTCTTTCCGGACTTTAGGCTTGTCGATTGTACCGTACGATGCATTACAGAGTTACTGTCTCATTAAGTTATTATTAGACCCCAAAAATGCCAACCAGCATGAAACCAATTCTTTCTTTTTTTCCGAAACCTTTTCGACCCTCATCCGGCTCCTGATGGTATCATCCTAATGAAGTCATTATGCCTGAGCGCCAATCAGTTCATCCAAGCTATTGTTTTCCTTTAGTACTCATCTGTGCATTCGGGCAGTTGTGTCCTTTGTCCCCCTGCGGGCATCAGCGCTCGCGTGCTCACCAAAGGGGACGTACCCTGAGAATAACGGACCTCCCGTGGCACATTAAAAGGATCGGAGAGAGACACCAGGCCAGGAATAGACATCTGTTCTTGTCTTTTCTTTCACTTAACCCCTCCTCCTTTGTTGTTTGGTCCTCTCTTGTGGTGTGGCTCCTTTGATACCCAGATGGGACTGGAATCAGGTGGGTAGAAAGTGACTTCATGCCGCGAGCGTGTGTCTGGTGGACGCAGGAGTTTAATTCCCTGTGCACACAGGCTCTTATGGTGATTAAAGGGGGTTTGAGTGAGTGTGTGCATGCACATTTGCGTGTGTGTGTGTGTGTGTGTGTGTGTGTGTGTGTGTGGTGGTTGCCACAAGCTCAAGATGCAATATGGCCCTTGACTAGTGGCAGGAGGCTGAGGCGGCATCTTCCACAATGGCAGCCGGCAGACAAACAGAGAGGGCTTAAGAGATTTCCTTCTTATTCTCTGTCTACGTTTGTGTTTGTCTCTAGCGCGCTTTTTTTCTGTCTCTCCTGCCAGAATCGCCATCTGCAGCATGACCACTGAGTGTCCTCATCTGGCTGCAAACACCAAACCCCCCCCAACACACACACACACTATACTCAAATCCTTTTCATTTGTTGCCATGTCTTCTGTAAAAACAAAACAAAACAAAAAAAACCCACCCACAAATATACAGAAAGGTCGACTTTCTACACTGGACCTTAAAAACACGTCAAGTTAAAGGGACAATATGTAATTTTTCAGACCACCCTAGATAATCTCCAACTCCTCACAAACTATTGGTTTAAAAAAAATAAGAGTGGAAAAGCTTTCTCCCATTTGAGGGCGGAGCTCATTTCTGACCCAGAAAAAACAACCAGAAGCCTGTTAAGAGGAACCTCGCCAAATGCTCCACCGATAACACAAACTTTGCTATAGTGAAGGCAGTACAAACTTCTTCCACTCACTAATTTCCTGAACCGCTTAATCCCAGTAGTGTTGCGGTGAGGCTGGAGCCTATCTCAGCCGACTCAAGCACGGATAGAACATGCAGACTCCACACAGAAACGCTCCGAGCTCGGGAATCGATCCCGGGACCTTCTTGCTACGAGGCTAACATGCTAATCACTGTGCCACCGTACACGGCACTTTAAAAATACAAAACAAAACAAACAAACAAAAAAAACAAGGCAAAAATTTAAAAATAAATAGATAAATAAATAAAACGCAGTTGGGGACCAGGATGGTCACGGTTTTAATGTCAGTTTGCTTTAAGCAGCTCTCTTGCAAAATGTCATTGGTTCTTGAATAGTTCCTTGCATTACTTGTATAAGTCACCTTCAAGCATATGACTGTCAACCCCCACCCCACCCCCATACAAATGCATCTATCAGGGAAGATCATCCATGTTGGTGGTATTGACTTGTGAGTGTAATTGCGGTTGCTTGTAACATAATCCTGACCAAGCTAGGTAATTACATTCGCTCGCAAAATAATTCGATCTCCATCGCCTTGGGGCGCTGGAACGTTTTGTTCTCCGTTTAATAGTTTTACTGCAGTACACAGCCTGTAAATTAATCATTTTGGAGGTAAGGTGTGGGGGGGGGTCTTGGTCGTATCGGCGTGCCAAACCACTGTGGAGTGGGGGGGCCTAAAGGCGGACTAGACGGATGGGGTTCATTCATTCAAAAAGAGATTAAAGCGCAGCCTCGCTCTATTTCGGTGACAAATTAAACCCGAGGAGGTTGTTATGAGGGGCCTTTCCACAGTGCTGCCCTCTTCTTCCTCGGTTCAATCAGTGCTGCTGCGCGTGAAGCTTCTGACCCCGCGCCCTATTCTTTCCCTGTCGCTCCTATTTCCTGCCGATTGGGGAGAATTCATTTCAGAGGGCTTAACCTCAGCAATGTCTTAATGAATAGAGGCCGTGTCTGAGCTAAGAAGACTTATGGGGTTCCAAAAGCCCCGACGGGCGCTATGAAAGACCCTCATACTCCGGCTTCACATCATTTCCCTGACGTCTTAAGCCGCGAACCGAAGAAAGGACTGGACCTCAAGCCAGGGACGTAGATAAGCGTCAGGATTTCGATTGAGCAACATGTATTCTCAGCCAATTTTGGAGAAATCGCTTTTTCCGAAAGCCACAAGTCGGAGTTGTAGTCGTGTGAGGCAGGAGGATGTTTTATTACCTTTATACAGCTGCGAGAGTAAGAACGAAAATCATTCAAAAAAACAAATACTCTGCTTAAGGTTCCTGCAAGACTCTCGCCTATTACGTGCACCGCAGAGCAAGTACCGTAAATCTCAAAGAAATTCTGCCAGCAGGCAAGCGTTGTTTGTATAGCCATGCTTTCATCTTCTAAATATGAAAAATATGACATTGAATGAAAATATGGAAAGGTTTTTAAATAGGAAGAAGCAAAAGGATGACACATTATGGACCTTTCTCACCGGTTCTGATATCCAGGTAGATTAAGTGCTGAAAAGCATTAAAATAAACAAGCTCTAATCGTAAAAGTTTCAGATCGATCCAAGGACACCCCGTATGGAGAGCTGGCCACCCGACAACGCCCACAGGGTCGCCCCGTACTTCGTTTTAAGGACGTCTGCAAACACGACCTGAATGCCACTCGCGGACGACTGAGGAACACGCCATCAGGCTGTCCGTGTTGGCGTCAAGAGAGGAGAAGAGAGACGCAACCAACACCAGGAGGACAGAAGACGAGGCAGGGAGGAGAAGCCACAGCTTTGTTGCGGGGCGAGATTGCCACGCAAGAATCGGACTTCTCAGTCACGCAAGGATGAGCTCTCGACAAGACGGACATTGACAACCCCAAGGCGCTGCCGTCATCTTTCCAGATGGACGGATGAGGAGAGAGGGACTGCTAAAGCTAGTAAGTTACGAGTAGCTAATGAGCTAACCCAGTGTGTTAGGGGTGGTTTGGAATAGCTAGTCAGCCTAACATATATGCCTTTGGAGTGTGGGAGGAAATCGGAGTACCTGGAGGAATCCCATACAAGCATGTAAACTCCACACGGAAACGTCCTCGCCGAGAACGGGACTCCCAGGACCTTCTTGCTGTCAGGCGGACGTGCTAACCGCTACACCAGGGGTCTCAAACTCAATTTACCCGGGGGCCACTGGAGGCAGACTCTGGGTGAGGCTGGGCCGCATCAGGTTTT
>JAQMYF010000005.1:14527654-14554076 GCA_030014195.1 Neosilurus mollespiculum | reverse complement strand
CACACACACACACACACACACACACACACACACACATATATATATATATATATATATATATATATATATATACATATGTATGTATATATATATATATACATATGTATATATGACCCTGTATACGAGTATCTTGAATTCTTTGACTGCCTGGGGGTGAAGTCCCAACATGGTAACCACACTTCACTATCAGTTAGCTAGATTGGGTTACCAATACAAACTCTATGCTGGATAGATTGGCTATAGGAGGCTTGGTCTTGCTGGTCATTTCTACCATCGTCATGAGCTTCCTGATAGCCAGCTTGTACTGAGGCATCCATGACACGGTCACCTGAGTGGCGGGGAAATCAGGAGCAGCCGACATCACTGAGGCGCAAGGCTCGACTGCAGCAGTACGCTGCATATACAAGATGTGTTTAAATCTCTGTTGGTGGGATGTCCCAGGGTGGTAGTGCCCCTCTGTGACATCACAAAGTGTATAGGCCATGTGACATGCTGGCAGCAACAGAGGGACAAAGTGACATGAAGTCCAGCCCCTGGTAAAGCACTGATGGCTAAGCGGTCTATCCCACAGTTAATCTGTGCGTATGGTTATGTATCTAGGAATGGCCAGAGCCATGGTCTTCTCATAATTCCAGCATATGTGTGGCATTCTGTGAAAACCCGTCAGAGGACATCCAGTCAACGTCTCACAGGTCGGTTCTCTAACCATAGTTAAACACAAAATCGTGCCTAAGCCAATAAGGGTAAATTGGGACGCCAAGAAAGAGCTGAAGCCTTCTGTCTGATCTTCAGACAGTCAGTGGATGCTTGACACTTAAAAACGAGGGTGCAATTAGCAGAAATCCTGACCTGAAAAGCATCAGCAATCCTGAGCACAGTCTCAAACTGTTGGCTGTAAAGGCAGGATGTCAGAACATAGTGTCTGGGAATGGACACTCATGGTATGGACTAATGTACTGTACAGGTTTAATGACTAAGAAAAATGTAAAAAAACAACAACAAAAACATAGCAAACAGGGACAGGAATATTAGCAGTTCATTCTTTCATTTATTCATACATTATTTTTTTCCGAACTGCTCAGTTCTATTAGGGCCGCAGGGAGGCTAGAGCCTACTATATCTCAGCCGACTCTGGGCGAAGGCGGGGTACACCCTGAATAGCTTGCCGGTCCATTGCAGGGACAACACACACATACATCCATTCACACTCACACCTAGGGGCAATTTGGAACAGCCAGTTAGCCAAACATGCCTGTGGGAGGAAACCGGAGTACCTGGAGAAAACCAACACAAGCACTCCCTGTGCAAACTCCAAACAGAAACGCCTGAGCCCAGGACTCGAACCCGGGACCTTCTTGTGCATCACAAGTGCATTCAAAAGTTATATTTCAGGTCTGCAGAAGAAGAGCTTGTTGATCAAGTTTTATATCTCGCGCGTGCGTGTTGCTATAGTATCACTATATATTAAGGAATTCTCCCATCATGTGATTGTGATTCAACACCAATGCTACCGAATCAATTTGCCAGGGCTGGTATGATCTCAGTCCTCGATGGTTTTGATGTGATGATGGAAGCCTATCCTCCGTACTGTGTCGGGGTCTTTTACGGCTGTAATCTCAGCGCCGAGGAGGAGAGCGGTGCTTATAGTGCGTAAAGGAAAGCGATGGAACGACTCAGGATGTGATATCAGGGTGTCATTATGACTGATGGTGCACACACCGGTGTTTATAATTGAGTAGAGAAGTGCTGGATGACTGTAGCTGTTAGGTGTGGTGTTTACGAGCAGAGGTTGATGTTTAGATCTACTTCGCTTTCTCCCTCTCCCTCTCTCTCTCTTTCTCTCTATCTCTGTCTCTCTCTTGTGTGTGTGTGTGTGTGTGTGTGTGTGTGTGAGTGGCACTGCGACATGGTGAGCGCTTATTAAGATGCACGGCATCATTCCCCTCCGGCTGCCTGGGTTTAGCACTTTCACTGAGCTCCAGAATTATGATGGAATATTCCGGTTTTAGGACGAAGCTCCGTAACGTGTGAAGGGCAAAGCATTGGTAGTCGGAGCAGGCTGAGAGCAACCGGAACAAGAATATGCATGTGTGTGCTGCAGGGCGAGTATGCCACACTATGCATTATGATTCTGGTGTGCTGTTGTACATAACGGCAACACAATCCACCCACCACCCCCCAACGAGCCCATACATTTCTACATGCAGCACGTCAGTTGTAATTTGCCGCTTGATTTTTAAACCAGTTCAGCAGTTTTAAAGGAAAAGCGTACCAGAGAAAAATCAGAAAATCAACCGCACAATACTGTTAGTACTACCTGATCATTTTGTACTGGAATGATGGACACATTAGGTTTCATTTCCTACATATAAGGTCACTAACCCCGCCCCCTTTCCCGAATGCCAGCCACTCACTCACTCACTCACGCGTTGACCTCATCGGACCCTGGGCGAAGGTGGAGTGCACCCTAAACAGCTCGCAGGGCAACGCACAACCATTCGCACTGACATGCACACCTAGGATCAATTTGGAACATCCAGTTAGCCTACTGCACATGTCTTTGGACTGTGGGAGGAAACCAGAGTACCTAGCGGAAACCCACGCAAATATGGGTAGAACATGCAAACTCTACACGGAAACGAACCCAGGACCTTCTTGCTGTGAGGCGGACATGCTAATCACTACACCACTGTGCCGCAACCCAAAGACGACCATATCGCTCCTTATTTTTCACTCAGACTGAGTCTTTGAGATGAATCATTATTATAAATAGTTATACATTAACATCACAGAGACCATACTGAATACAAAAGTCTCTACGTAGTGGAAAGAACATTAGCCTCAGTTGAGTAAAAATGGAAGGGCTGCACAGTGGCGTCGTGGTTAGCACGTCCGCCTCACAGCAACGTACTACACAGTGACGTGACCGTCCACTCATCACTCATGTGCCGAACCGCTTAATCCTACTGTGGTCGCGGGGAGGCTGGTGCCTATTTCAGCTGACAATGGGTGAAGGAAGGGTACACCCGGAACAGCATGCCAGACCATCGTAGGGCAACACAGATACAACCATTCACGCTCACACCTAGGGTCAATTTGGAACACCCAATTAGCCTAATGTGCATGTCTTCGGACTGTAGGAGGAAACCGGAATACCTGGAGGAAGCCCACGCAAACTCCACACAGAAACACCCGTGCCCAGGAACCCAGGACCTTCTTGCAGTGAAGTGGATGTGCAAACCACTGTGCAACCACCTGTGACCATCTACGTTAAAAGTATTTTGATGTAATAATAAAACAATTATAGAATTTGGCTTTCGTATAAAGGGGGATTACTCTGGAACAACCTCTTGACCAAATAATTCTCTGTTTCACACTTCGCCTCATTCTGCTGGGCTTTTACACCTGAGCCTACTGGAGCTTATGGACTAGTCCATCGCAGGAAACCCTCCCAGTATTTTTACTGGCACCCATTTATACTGCTGGGTGGACAGAGGCACACTTGCGGTTAAGACCTTGGCATGGTGGGGGTCTAACAGGGACTCGAACCCACAACTTCTCGATCATGAGCCCAGCACCCTTACCACGACAGCACTGGCCCAACACCTCATTCAATAGTTGCTTATTATGTCATAACAATGGCACCATTATCATGGGGTGGGGAAAAAAGTGAACAGTCAGTTCTCGAAGTTGACGTGTTGGAAGCAGGAAAAATGGGCGAGTGTAGAGATATTTTCAGGATAGCTTTACTTGGTAGGATTTCTCATTTTTGCTCCTGATTCTTTTATACTTTTTTGTATCAGCCATTTAATTGTATGCCTGGAACACATTCTGATCATTTCCTTCATCTGGGGGAAAAAAAAAAAAGATGCAGTAATTAAAAATGTTTATGCAAATGAATGCACAGGAGAGAGGTAGTCTGTGGTGAGAAGATAGCAATTAATATAATGCACCCTCTGTAATGACGTCTGAAGGAGAAAAAGAAAGCAGCTCCACACACACCTGCATCAAATATTTACAAGGATTAGATGTTATACATCAGGAAAAAATTTCGCTTTAAGTTTCTCCCGGAACGCAACGGTTTGAACGAACAATCGGCAAACCTGCACGAATGAATAACTGAATCAGTGTGTGGGATTAAACTGTCTCTATTTTTAATGCGGCTGTAAAACGATTCTGTCTTTTGGGAACCTTTGTACGTGGCTGGATGGAATCTGATCGCGAGGGTGTTTACTGGCGTGCCAAGATAGAGCTGGCATATGTCTCTCCTTTGGGTATATCCGTGCAGCTGTCGTCAATGTCATCGGAAGTTTGTACAAATGAATTTGACACGAGTCATTTACTCGCCCGTGCTCGTCCTGGCGCGTTTACGTTGCTGCCGCGTGACTCGTGAGAACGTGGGTGGCAGCGACTTGTTGAGGTTTCCTTAGTGTTGTCGCTGTATTAGTCACTGCAAAGTATTTTCATGCAATTAGAGGCAGTGATGCACAGTTCCATAAAAACAAAGGTTTCAAGATGAAACATTGTTCACTTTCAGGAAGTGGGAGTAAGTTGACAGCATTCACGCTTCATTTTACATATCCCTTACACATCTGTATTGTTTAGTTACTCCCAAAACCATACTCACGAGGGCGCACTTCTGTACGCGAGCACACGGGACAGGATGGGTGCCACCTTTGTACTCCTCAGATGCGCTCGCTCATCAGGTTCACTTTTCAGACTTTGGAAGCGGGGACAGTCCCTGATGCGTCCGCTCCTTTGACTGGCTGTCCACTTTTCACAAATGTCTCAGGCGGCGTGTCACGGCGTAGTAGCGGCTAGCACGTCCACCGCGCTCGTCAGTACTGTTTTCTGAGCTCGCGCAGCAACAAGGCGCCCTCGTGGGTGTGGTTTCCCTTTCTTTGGCCGAGTTAAAAAATACACATTCATGAATGGAGAAAAATATCCACTTTAAACTGTCATGTTCAGGCCTCTTGGTAAGGTTTGTGAATTTGTATGCAGGTTGATGCATACAGCTATCCGCAGCCAGGAGTCCATGGGAGCTGATTGGCCGAGCTCTCACGGGAGGGAGGGATGGGATATGTTCACTTAAAGCAATCACCAGACAACCATGGGTGTCTGCATACAAGGGGAGGATAGTATGGATGTTCCCTCCATGTATGTTAGGCTGCCGTCTGAATATGCATGCGCAGCAGTTTGTAAAGATGCAGGTGGCGACATTACTTGTCACGGAGGCCGCATGTTCTTGCACTCTCTGGTTGCTGGTGGTCATGTAAAAGGAGGCAATACTGGACGGGTGGAAATTGGCAATAACTGAATTAAGGGAGTAAGATTGGGAAGGAATAAAATCGAACATCACACATTATACATTCTAGTCACCTCAGCCACACTTCCCGCCCGAGATGGGCGTCTAACCGTTACACACCGCTGTGAACACGGGTGGGGAATATCACACAGCAGTCATTATGTAAGTGAGAGTTTTACACCCACCTGTGGTCAGAAAAATATTCAGTCCAATAAAACAGCGCTGTAATGTGTACACCCAGGCCTCCACTTAACGCTTAATAAATGCAGGGTTTTGATGCTACAGTGCATTAAAGCACACCGAGCATCAAATGCAGAATGGCCTTAAAGGTAATGACTCTTACTTCAAGCTCTGTAGAGTAGCCGGGCCTCTCAGAAATGTGATAATGGGAAGACGATGCCACACCGTGTTGAACTTTGTCTGTACTGAAAAACGTAGCTTCTCGTGCTACGTGGTTACGATCCTGTTGCCTGGATTTGCTCAGTTGGAGGTTGTGATATGGATTTCTGTTGTGATTCTGGAAAAATATTGTCAGGGTAAGTCAGCAGTGCTGCATCAGGAGCCGCTGTCGTTTGTAGTCGTTCAGGGAGTGCGAGTGTACGAGTGTACTTTTGTTAATACAATTCACAGTCTGGAAATTAAAACCTATGTGCTTATTTCCGGCTTGTCCAGAAGCCTACAGAAATGTAGACGTTGTGACACCTAGGCTCAAGAAACAGCTATTTTAAGTGGGGGCTTAGAACCTCCAAGCCACCAGGGGTCACTGTACGAATGAAGGATTTAATACATATCAATAATGGGAATTATTTCAGGCTTTAGATACCAGTTTATAAAGTGACGAAAGCTCAAAGGCAAATGCTCCTGCGAAGGCTTCGGTGCATGCTGCTTATTGGGTGCCAATACTTTTGCACATGAATGGAAGCCAAATGTTTGGATCACACTTCAACTAATGAGTCATCTGCTGCAGTTTGAAACTGGAAAGGGAGAGGAGGGTGAGGACAGATGGAAAGAGGGTGATTCAGGCGATTGCAGAGAGACAATGTAATGAGAAAGCGACGGATTTGGGCGAAGAGCGAGAGATTAAAACGGTAGTAGCGACCGAGATGGAGCTAGTGTGTGTGAGATGCTGTAGTGAAAGAGCGTGATGAAAGAGATAACAAACAAGAGCTAGAGATAGGGTTGGAAAGCCCAGTAGGGGTGGAGCAGAAGATGGATGGAGACGGAGGAGGATAGAGGAGGGATGGAAGTGGAGGGAAGATCAAAAGGCAAGGATTGAGAGATAAAGGGAGTGGAAAGAGAGAAAGACGTTGATATGAAGATCTGGGAATGGAGGGGTAACGAAGCTGGGGAAGGGCTGGCGATTGAGGGATGGGGTAATGAGTTGGAGAGAGATGGAGGTAGGGATCTGGAATAAGAGCATGAAAGAGAAATGAAGATGGAGTTGCAGTGGAGAGGTGGAGGAAAAAGTGAGCTTGAGATGTGATTGGCAATAGCCAAGGATGGAGAGATTAAGAGGGAGAAGAAACGAGGGAAGTAGATGGGTTAGTATTAGACAGAAGGAAAAGATGGGCATGGAGATGGGACGGAAACATGGACGGATGGAGAGGTGGAAATGTGGTAACAAGGGAAGGAGGGATGAAAGGATGAGGGTGTGGAAGCAAGGGAAGAAGAGATGACAAGATACCGACCTCCATCTCTCTCCAACTCTTTACCTCAAGGAGAGATGAAAGGATGGAGGCAAGAAATCGAGATGGGCTTCAGCCTTCACAGATAAATCTTTTTGGCATTCTCTCTCTCTCTCTCTCTCTCTCTCTCTCTCTCTCTCTCTCTCTCTCTTCCATATCACTGCTGAAGCCTTAGTGTGTGTATTTGTTTACCCGGCTCTAAAAAACCACAGGAGGCTGATTAAAAGCCAAACTTGGGGCATGTTTGCCGATTAAAAGGTCATACCAGGACACCACATGGGGCAGAAAGGCTCTGACTTCACCAGCCAGGAGAAACACACCCCCCAAATCAGTGGCACTCGTAGAAAGAGAGTGAAAAAAGACAGAAAGAAGGACAAGGAGTAATTAGTCTGCCTTTACAGCTGAGGCTGTGAATTCGAACGCTGCTTTTTAAAACCCAACAGCGGCATCCATTTGCATTCTGTGTGCTTTCTGTTGCGTCCTGAGAGCAGCGAGCTTGATTAAAATGTAGATGCGTAGCAGAGCTGCTCAGATCGAGGACGGAGGGAGGGAGGGAAGCCAAGAGCGCATCAGCTGCTAATGGAATTTCAAATGGACGTGGTTTATTGCTCTTGCATAGCATCAAGAAAACTATTTTTATGCCAGACTCACCCTAAGTCATCTTCCTGCCGTCATCTTTCTCTCTCCGTCGCCGCCCAGGTAGGCGCATCGATCCAATCGGGGGGATGTAGCATTTCCAGGGAGTCGCTCTCTGAGCAACACTGGATCGTCTTCGCACACCGACTGCGTTTGTTTTGTCTCTAAAACACTCGTAGATGAAAAGGAATCGAATGGTTCTTTGAAGTTAATTTGGCGAACCACTTAATCCTACAGAGGCTGGAGCCTATCTCTGCCAACTCTGTACACCCTGGACAGCTTGTCAGTCCATCACACACACAACCATTTACACTCATGTGCATCTAGCGGCAGTTCTGAACGGCTGGTTAGCCTGATGTGCATGTCTTTGGAATGGGGAAAGGAAACCAGAGAACCAGGAGGGAACCCATGTAAGCAAGGGGGGGGGGCATACAAACTCCACACAGACACGCCCTCACTGAGCCCAGGACTCGAACCCAGGACCTTCTCGCAGTGAGGTAGACATGCTAACCACTACACTACACTTGTGATAAATACAGTTTCTGCTAATATTGTAAAGACTTTGATAGTCTGTAATAATGGTTTGAGTATTTTATTCTAAAATGACCTTTGTTTATTGTTTATAGCCTTTACAAACTTTACACAGCTTTGTGAAAGCATTGTGAAGCTTAGATTAACGGTGATTATTAGAATGCTAACTCTGCCATTTATTAGCTGCTTTCCCAATATCAAGCCAAAACTGGGCAGCCAAGTACAAGCCAAGGCCATTACCATTTCTGTTGACACTTCTGGGGTTTGATCGTACCTTCTCAGGGAAATTCTCAGCTACAAGCCAAAGAATTTTGGCCTTACGATTACTCGTGGGCCAGACAAGACCAACCGGTGGTGCATTTGCGCAGTGTTGATTGATTGATTGCTGCCTCTGAAACTTCTATTTAAGTCTCCTTTGGATTTCTTCTCGCTGGGTTTTCTGCAGGCGGCACGGTGGCGTAGTGGTTAGCACGCCCACTTCACAGCAAGAGAATCCCAGGTTTGAGTCCCGGGCTTGGGCGTCTTTCATGTGGAGTTTGCGTGTTCTTCCCATGCTTGCGCTGGTTTCCTCCAGGTACTTTGGTTTCATCCTACAGTTCAAACACTCACACATTAGGCTAATTGGCTGTTCCGGATTCCCACTAGATGTGAGTGTTAGTGTTAATGGTTGTGTGTGTGTGTGTTTTGCCCTGCAATGGACTGGCAAGCTGTTTAGGGTCTTCGCCCTGTGTCGGCTAAGATGGGCTCCAGCATGCCCATGACCCTAATTTGATTACGTAGTTCAATTAAAGGGTGAGTGAGAGTAGGTCTTCTGTAGCTAAGGCATCCCCGGTGGGGTGGGTGACATTTACAGCAAGGCCTTTATAGGTGGGGAAGCTACTGGATTGTATGCACGGCAATAGAAACGCCAACAGGTTTTCGACTTGGTATTTCGACTTGGCAATCGGTAGGATAGCAGGTTGTTTTTCGGATGCTTTTGGAGAAGAAGAAAATCAAACGAGGAAGACAAACTTTGGTGTTGAAAAGCTGTGTGGGAAAATAATCACCACATACACACTTTCACTGAAAGTTTTTTCTTTAAGTGAAATATTTAGCTAATAGAGCGATAGATTTAATTTCAATCCCAGTCTGCGATACCTTTCAGGAAATAAGGGAGTTCATAGCTTACTATCGCCGCCCAGAATCTGTCTCTGCTCTGGGTTTTTTTTTTAGCTGTTCAAGCAGGCGAGCTGATTACATTCAATAATCAATCAGCACAAAGCTGACACTGCTTGTCGACCAGCCGTCAGACCGCACAATCCGAGCACAGGGTCGACCATTCCCCAGGACGACGAGCCGAGCCCAGAGCTGTCATTTTGACAGCGACCTGCAGCAAAATGGGTCCCATATATCAGTCGTTATCAGATTCAGACCTCCTGCACCAGGAAAAAGGATTTCTGTGCCATAGTTTTCATTTTATATTAAAGATCAAATAGATTGCAAGACATCTCAATGTTCTTTGAGTTCATTCTACGGCTGGCGTTTGAGACAAGGCCGCACGGTGTTCGTTTGCTAACGAGCAGGCTCTGATTAAAAGCCACAGACGGAGTTGATTGCGGATCAGAGCGGGAAGGAAGAGCCTGCAGCGAGGTGCGAGAGCTGTCACAGCGTGCGACTCGTAATGAGCCGGCGTCATGAGCCTGCTCCTAACCTTCTGTCTTACACCAGCAAAGAATGGAGAAGCGTGAGCGGGAATAAACGGTGCTGATTCATGCATAATACTGTACAAGTCGAGGAGCAATCTAGAGCGCAGGAAGGGTGATAAGTTTTATGCAGTTGATTTAAATGGATACAGTCCTGGGTGTGCGAACATTACAGGGTCATTTCTGGTCAAATGAGATGGAGATAAGTCGATAGGGGCTCAGACGTGGATAAGGAACTCGATATAAAGGGTATTAAAAGCGAATTTTCATGCACATCACTAATGTTTTCACATCAACCACAGTAATAATGGAAAAGCCATTTACAGTTGGTCAATAAACGGATTAGCAAGGGCGTCGTAAACTGCTGGAGTCAGTCGGCAGAAAAGTGGACCAAACCCACCTGAAGAATGAACGCACCTGATCTGAAAGGTATAAATAAAAAAACGGTCTGTGCTTCAGTGACTCTCGTTGGACGTTTATCTATTTACATGCATTTATGGACATGATTTAGCTTCAGGCAGCTCATAAGACCAGGGACCATCTACAGGGCTACAGACGTTAGAACAAAGATTTTCATCGATTTGATTTGCTCTCGCTGGTCTGGAGTGAGGTGGGTTTTTTTTTTTTTTTTTTTAAAGAAATGATAACAATATAAGCAGCGTTACAAGATGAATAAACTCGGACTTACAGTAGAGTGCAGTGAAGACTCTACACCACCACTTTTATTTAAAAGGGCTCCTAGTAAAAGAAGTAAAAAATTACTTCTCTATAATTTTTTGGTGAACGATGCTATTGTAGGCAATAAGAACCAAAGCAATCATTCCAACAAGTATATTGAGGTAAAAGTGTGGCTAATAAACAAAAACACTGAAAATACCAATTTTTTTGAAAAATTGAAAGGCGTCGCAATTTAAATTTTTTGACTTTTGCACAGCATGAATGAACTTTAAACCATATGGAACGGTTTATCGAGTGAAGAAATAAAAAAAAATCCAGTGTGCAGTGATGATTCTACACTTAACAGAATGAAGATAAATCAGAAAACAAGTTCTATTCAAGTATTTATTTCATGTAATATTGGATCATATTGATGAGAATAAGTAAACAAACAACAATGTATAATAATAACAAAAATAACAGTCTCTTTTTTTTGAGAAAATATTTAGTTTGATTACAGCATTTAACCTTTCAGGCATAAAGTTCATTCATTCATTCATTTTCTGAAGCGCTTAATCCTAGTTAGGGTCGCGGGGAGGCTGACGCCCGCCTCAGCTGACTCTGGGCGAGGGCAGAGTACACCCTGGACAGCTCGCCAGGCCATCGCCGGGCAGAAACTCGCTGACGGCTATGCAGCCTACGACACAGTGTTCACATATTTTTCATTTCTTCGCTCGCTGAACCGTTCCATATAGACTGAAGTTCATTCACTCATGCATTCCTTCATTTGCTGAACCTCTTAATCCTACGAGGTTCGTAGGGAGACTGGAGCCTGTCCCAGCAGACTCTGACTCGAAGCCGGGGCACATCCTCAACAGCTCACCAGGTCATTGCAAGGCCAGCACACACACACAACCATTTACACTCACACTCACACCTAGGGGTAATTTGGAACAGCCAGTCAGCCTAATGTGCGTGTCTTTTGGACAGTGCGAAGAAACTAGAGTAGCTGGAGGAAACCCACACAAGCACAGGGAGAACATGCAAACCCCACACAGAAACGGCCCTCGCTGAGCCTGAAACCCGAACCCAAGATCGTCTTGCCGTTAGACGGATGTGCTAACCACGACACCAACATGTCGGTTTTCAAAAATTCTGCCCAATCCCTCTCACCCCTGCTACATGTTTATCAATCCCACACAACCCAGTGACCAATTCCTTTTATGATGAAATTAGTTGGTGCTATTTTTAAAAATAGAAACAAATTACTAATTTAAACAGCCATGACGCTGAGAATAAAGCGCATATCGAGCTACTGATGATAAATGAGTGAAAGAAGTATACGTTTCATGCAGCGCTGCGCACCGTTATATACGCACTCATGTTAACGAACATAGTCTTCAGCAAGAAAGTGTTCTATTCAGTCTGTTCATCGTACGGCACCTTGGCACACTAACTGTAATCAAGAACAGCACGATGCACTGACATTTCAGATAAAATACAGCGTCGAATCTGATATTCGCTCTTCTCGCCACCTAGTTAAATGGCTCTTGGCCTCTGAGACTGCACCAAGGGTGCTTTTTTTTCACCTCTGACATCCTTGCAGCTTGTGTTTATGTTGTCCAAATGCCATCGGAGAAAGCCACATGGAAGGAATGAGAGAATGTGAGCGATCTCTGGGTTGCTTGTGAAAAAAATGAAGGGGGTGTGGGGGGGGGGGGGGGGAGTGGGTGTCTGCGAGTCTGCGCGTTACAGTTACAGTGCGTACTCATTATCATGCTTCTCCACACGAGGCGTCCATCAGATGCCTGCCGAACTAATTAAAGAGCTATTTATCAAGATCAGGTAGAACCGTCACCACCCTCCCCACTCTCGCTGTGTTAACCTACAGTAATTGGATGATGTTTTCCTTAATGCAATCCTAGCACTCTGGTCACATTGATCCACCGCTTAATGGCCTGCGCTCATTCTTTAATACAGCGATGGGGTTTTTAAATCATGGTGCGGCATTGTGATGTTCTCAGTTTTGAAGAGCGAGACACGAGGACGTCGATGCTGAGCCGAAGCGCAGGTCAGCAATCTCCCACGGAGTTCATTGTACTAGCTGGTGTACTAAAAGTATAGCGTTTGGTAAGGAATTGGCAGGTATTTTCAGGCTCTCAAGTATCTGCACTGTCTCAGGTCAGCCGCATAGGGGCTTCTGTCTGAAACGTGGCCCCGTTGTTCTAAATGGACGGCAAGAAAGAAGCCGAGCTGAAATGGAGGTTGTAGCATCTGGAATTGAATGTAAATGGATTACCACAGAACAGGAACCGGCACCCGGCGAGGTGCAATATGCAATTCAGGACACATCTAACTTGGAATGAAATGGCAGCCCTTGAACCCAGCTGAAGGTTGCGGCTCTAGATATCTCGAACAAATAATACGCTGTCTGAAAACAAAACATGTAAACAATGAATGTGGAAGTAGAGCATGAAATCCCGATGCAGGGCCCAAATTAGAAATTGTTCAAATACCAACCTGCAAAGCTATGTGCTTCAAAGAAGATTTTGAAGATGTTTATTAAAAATAAAAAAAAAAGATGTTGCTCAAAAAACATGAAATATCTTCCAAAGTGGAAAGCGAGTGCGCTGTAATAGAAAACGAGAGTCGAGCCCTGTTTCCAAGAAACTTCTGGATCATTTATGCATAGATATTTATATTTATTGCATATTTCATTTAATTTTTACATAATTTTTTTAAAATACAGATTGCACATGGTGTAGTGGTTAGCATGCCCACCTCAACAAGAAGGTCCTGGGTTCGATTCCCAGGCTCGGCTCGGGTGTTCCTCTCAGTGCTTGTGTGGGTTTCCTCCAGGTACTCCGGTGTCCGCTCACAGTCCAAAGACATGCACGTCAGGCTCATTGGCTGTTCCAGGTTGCCCCTTGGTGTGACCGTGAGTATGAATGGTTGTGTGTGTGTTGGCTGTGCGATGGTCTGGCGAGTTGTTCAGGGTGTACCTTACCTTCGCCCAGAGACAGCTGAGACCCTGCGCCCCTGGTAGAATTAAGCGGTTCGGCAAACAATTGAATGATTGATTTTTTTAATGTTATTTAATTTTTTTTTTACACGTGCCATATTTACTTTTTTTGGAATTTGAAAGCGTCCTGTTCTTGCTCAGGTCTCAGCAATTCGGGAAACAGACCTTTTGTGAAGCCAGGCAGCAATCAGGTGCCGCATTTATGGGTTTTTCACTAACGAGGCTTTTCAGCTCCACCAGCAGCAGCAGCAGCAGCTCAGGCTTTAAATAATCGAGGCTTTTAAAACCAATCAGACGCTCAGTTCACTGTTACACTGGCAACCAATTCCAAGTCCTGTTTAATCAGTGTAACCTTGAAGAAACGATAGATTTGTAGGCGTGTTAAGGTTTAATCATTAAAACGCAGCATGGTTTAAATTTTCGCCATATTTTACTCCCGCATGATATTAATTGTGTAACGTTTGAAGAAATAATGTTGCCAGATGTGTAGTCCTTGAATCTGCATGATAAGCATGAAGATGTGTCACGTATTTCATTGTCCAGGAGATAAAAATGTTACATAGACACTAGTTAGCGCGGAAGAAAGAGACGGAGACTGATAAACGGACCACCTTTTTTTTGCGAGACGTCTTTTCTCAAGGTCGTCTATGTGATGTTGGCCTGTCGGCGTCCCATCTTGGGTCCAAAGCATGTCGCGCTGGCTTCGATTCGGGCCACCTGCTCACTCGGGGAAGACTTACTCAATTCCTGAGAACTTGTGCCAAGAGGGTGTTACCCACCTCACCACCATTCCAGCACATATCCGTCCAAAGTGTGCCAGTCTGGAACCTTCCAAGGACTGTGTACGGAACGAATGAAGCCTGAAATGTCCGATGCCATTCGAGGCTGTAATGAAAAATTTGATGCCTGGACTGTGAGAGCTTATGTCTGGGAACATATGTTGCAGGATATGGTCTGTTTAATCCACCCCAAACACCCACAACCCCCCCATATCCCTGCCCTCAGCCTTCGAGCAATCTGTAAAAACCCTGGTTCTATCCACTCAACTTGCATGTTGTTGCTGTTCTCTTAAATAGTGTTTCGTAGCGTAAGTAGAAAGTGTCACATGGTTCTGGTGTTATTGAATTCCCTGATTGTATCTTCGTGGGTGATTAATATCAGAAATGGCAGGACAATAAGCACACAGCCTCTCTAAACAAAAGGCTTTGATTTTGGTTTCTTTCACCGTCCGTGCACGGCCTCGCAGGCGAGAAATAAAAGATTACCTTCAGACCACACCATTATTTTTGGTGATGGCAGTCATACATCACATGCAGAAGGTGTCTGTCGCTGGTCCGTGACTTCCCTGGAATACAGAGCAGGACTGTTTTCCCCGCTTTCTTTTTTTCCCTACTGAGCAGACGGGGAGGTCCATCCCACAACCGTGCCAAGATTCGAGGACATTTTCGGAGTGTCACCTGATACCAAAGAGATGCTTAAGGTCGAAAGTCGAAGACGTGTTCTGTTAAAATACCAGGTTTATAGAGCCACTTGATGTGGCAAGCTGGTCCGCCCTGAGCGTCTGCTGATCCCGACGGTGCTTGTCTGATTTCTGTTTTAAGATTCACGGGACATTTCTGGCCATTCGGACGCCTTGACTTTAATTTCATCATTTTGCCGTAAAAGACAAGAACTTCAGAAAGGACTCGACTCTGGTGCCAAGGGGAAATTTTCTCCTGCCTTTAATATATATTCTTAAGAGTTCTAAGAGAAAGAAAATGAATGCAGTAGACAGCAATTTTCTTCTCCTCTGATTCTACAAGCAGCATTCGATTGCATAGACGCCCTTTGTTCCAGAATGTTGAATGTTTTTTTTTTTTGTTTTTTTTCTGCTTACACCTGGGTGTAAATGAATGTAACGGCTGCCAGGTGTGCATTGAACACCCAGGAGGACTAAATGATAGTTGGTCTTTAGCATTAACTTGAAATTAAGTTTAACAATTTTGTGACCAACTGACTTAATGCTACTAGAATATATATTTAACAGTAGGCGGCATGGTAGCGTAGTGGTTACCACGTCCACCCAACAGCAAGAAGGTCCTGGGTTCGAGCCCTGGGCGTTTCTGTGTGGAGTTCTCCATGTGCTTCCGTGGGTTTCCTCTGGGTACTCCGGTTTCCTCCCACAGTCCAAGGACATGCACATTAGGCTTATTAGCTGTTCCAAATCGTCCCTGGGTGTGAGTGTGAATGGTTGTGTGTATGCATTGGCCCTGTGGTGGTCTGGCAAACTGTTCAGTGTTGGCTGAGATAGGCTCCAGCGGTTCAGCAAATAGATTAATAAAAGAATATTTAACAGTTATTTCATGACCCCCGATTGTATACGAGCTCATAGCTCGCAAGGCTTTAGCTGAGTGGGCTATTAGTCTTATCAGGTGAGAGGGAGTGAAAAAACTGTTTTTATTCTATCCCCTGCATTGTAAGAAATACTGTGTGTGTGTGTGTGTGTGTGTGTGTGTGTGTGTGTGTATTTGTTCTTACCTTAAAATATTTTTTCAAATTTTTATGGTTAGTTTCGAAAATAAAACAAGATTTTTGTACTATCAAATGTTGTTCCATTTCACTGAGTCTCGTCTTGAATAAATGTTTTAAAAGGCTAGCATTAGCTTTTAGCTTATGAGTCACAACCGCTTTTTTTTCCCATAGTGACATATTCAGATAGGATATGAGCTGATATGCTAGGACTAGCTTAGCCAATCAGAGCGTGTCACTATTAATATTCAGTGACTTAGGAGACATATGTGTATATGTGCGTGTATATATATATATATATATATATATATGAAACGTAAGCCACCCACATACACACACAGGCCACTCAATGATTGTGCAATTCCATCTGGCTCTAATAGGAGACCTTCATCAGCTATTGATTTGGGAGTTGCAGAGGCACACGCTGGCAGTATTGCACCCCATCTTGCTCCCTCTCTCTCTCTCTCTTCCCTCCCTCACTTGCTCTCCTCTCTTTTCCTGCTCTCACTCCTTGAACGGCTCTCTTAAGCACAGATCTCATCAAGCTCTTTTACCGCGTTTGCCAAACATCTTCTGCCATTACCTTGAAGGTCAACGCAGAAGTCATTTCTGCTAGGCTCCTCTCGAAATCTTCATTCCGTATCGGTTGGCGGTGCTTCGTTTTGATCGGTGTCACTAATAACAGTGTTTTTGGGTTTCACTCAGGGCCAAATCCTCCGAGCGAGGAACTTACACTTGATTAGGTGCATGATTACATTTTTTAGCGCAGCCTGAAGCAATAAGAGTATCCGACTTCACGCCGCTTTAAAACGTATTGCACGAATATCAGGGACTGAACCAATCCGACAGCGAGAAGGCTGATGTACGTTTTATAGCAGACTTTATTTTATGCAGTGAGTGCATGAGGGATTGTGAGATCAATAATGATAAGCACAAATTATCTTAAATGACTTCACCGGACCAAGGAGTCAATTCTTTCCCAGTACTCTGAACTTTGTAATGGTACTGCACCAAAAATGAAAATCTAGGGATATCTTTTTCTTCTTATTGCTGGATTGCTGGAGCCTTGCTGGATCTTAACCTCCACAGGGCAAAGGTGGGGTACAGTCTGATTGGCTCACCAGTCCATCACATGGCCGGCGCACACACACCACCATTCATTCATTTCCTAAGCCGCTTAATTCTAATTATGGTCGCGGGGGGCTGGCGCCCCTCTCAGCCGACTCTGGGCGAGGGCAGAGTACACCCTGGACAGCTCACCAGGCCATCGCATACACACAGCCATTCACAACTATTAGCAATTTGGAGTAACCAGTTAGCCCAATGTGCATATCTTTGGATTATAGGAGAAGACCGGAGCACCCAGAGGAAACCCACGCAAGCACGGGGAGAACATGCAAACTCCGTACGGAAACGTCCTCGCTGACCATGAGACTCGAACCCAGGACCTTCTTGCTGTGAGGCGGACGTGCTAACTACTACACCACAGTGCCGCCCTCCGTTCATTCATTTATCCATCATGAATATCGCTTATCCTTCAGAGAAGCCCGTTGCGCTAGTCTGAATGTTTTGGACTGTTGGAGGAAACTGGAGTACCCGAAGGAAAACTAGGCAGATCATGATAGGAAGATCATGTAAACGCTGCACAGAAAGGCCCCAGTTGACCCAGTTTTTGAACCCAGGACCTTCTTGCTGTGAGGTGACAGTGACCCTAAAAAGGAAGCCTTAGAGTGGTGCATTTTATTTTCGAGTTAAACAAAAAGGGCTTAACCGTGCAAGGCCATTACTATCTTCACTGATAGACGTCTTTTCCATGTTTGGGTATCACAGGCACCCTTAATATTGGGCCGTTATTCGTAGTGTAAATAAAACTCTTGGCTTTACCTTATTACCGCCTGGAGACGTAGCAGTCGCTCTCAGGTATTGACTATAGCCTTCTTTCTTTCTGTTTGTTCAGAAACGGCGGTCAGGGGTGGGTAGGGTATTTTCTTGGCTGAGAATCTAACTGATACTTAGTGCTACTCAAGCCCCATTCATCATCTTGCCTTGTTTTTGGGCAACGTCAAGAATTCCTGGCATAACCCCCCCCACCCTCCCCCTTTCCCCATGCTGTTACTTTCATAAAGCTTCGCGAGGATGTAGCACGCCGTGTAGGATAGTTAGATAGACAGCACTTGACTCCGTTCTGACTTATGAGTGTTTATATGAAAAACGAAGAGGCAGGAAGTCAGGGATTATGGGTAATGAGTTTCATCAGGCGAGTTCATTAATAATGTGGATGTCTGGCCAGAACGAAATGCAAAAATAGGTCTGTTGTGACTGATGAAACGATTCATATGGATTGCTTTATTTGATTTTCAAGTAGAACTGATTCGGCCTAGCAAATGGGCCGGTCATTTCATTAGATCCCAGAAGAACTAGACTCTCTAATTCATTTGCAAATGACCAGAGTTGTACTTTTTTTGATTAATGGCTTCATGGCGCAAAAAAAAAAAAAAAAAAAAACTTTTGTAGAAATGTTCTTTTCTCAGACGGGTCCCTGTTGACCTAAAGATGACTTGAAGGCAAAGGAGTGAATGATTTATAAAAGAAGTGAGATGAATAATAAAGGATGGAAGTAATGGCACTCTGTGGATGCCCTTATTTAATATGTACATGCATATACACTGATCTTCGGTGTATTTCCCAGGCGCTAATGCACCTTGCTAGCTCTTTAATGCTTGAACAGTCACTAATGCAACCAAATTAAAAGAAACATTTCACACACATTTCATAGCTTTTTAAAATATGTACGGAAAGTGCTTCTCTTTGCCTTCTTTATTTAAAAACAAAAAAGCTTCTCAGTCACTACGGATTTCTTTAACTCGGTTTGCTGGGAAAACACCCCATGTATTGATTGATTGATTGACATCCACATGATAATATCATACAAAACATAATGTAATGTTGCACTTGATGTCATGCAGTGGAGATGGTTTATACCTCAAGGGCGACAGGTCACATTTCGCCATCTTTAATATATTGTAATTGCCTTAAATTCCTCCTCTCAAACATCTGGTGTGCTTCCATGTGCCAACGTTTTGTTTTGACTGCGATCCTCTCTCCGTGCCGTGCCATCATTGGTTTGTTCGCCGATGGTGACTTCACGTGTGTTTCGTGGTAGTCCGAACCTGAGCCGTTATTTCCGTTTCTCTGCCTTCCCCGCCTTCCCGTCACAGATTATCTTGTATTAGTGTGGTCTAATTGTGTTTCGACCCATGCTGCAGACATCCTTGGATTTCCTAAAATAAACATCAAGGCACTTTTAGGCAATTGCCGTGATATCGGGTTAAGTTCCATAGAAGTTTAACTGAAATAGAGCGACAGCAAACCTGGTCTCGGATCGCTGAAGCGGTTCTTATTATTGACCGCTGGCATCTTTTGAGTCTGCTGCTGTATCTGATTAGATTTTTCTTCCCAAGTGTTAAATCAATGGGCTTCACTATAGACATCTCTTCAATCCCTGAGATGCTGGAATGCCTGGCCAGACTTCCTGACTGGTTAGAGCTAAATATTTTTTACAGATTAATAGTTCTTTTGCAAATATGAGCTCACTGATGTTTAAATGCCGGCTTGCCCTGGACAGAAAATGGCATCAATCTATAAAACTGATCTGAATAGCATTGGTTTGAGGGATTGATGTTATGTAGTGGAGCTTCAACCCACTTGGGATACCAGAAATGCCATTCCAAGAAACGCTATTGTCCTTCACCTGTCATATCTCTGCATCAATTAGAGTCACTGGGGGACTGATGGGTATCACATTGGCTCATGTAGGAAATTTAATCAGTGGGCCCTGAAAAATGACAACGCTTCCATCCAGTCAATTGCATTCATCCAATTCTCCGGTGGTCCCCTTGGATCCTAATTGAATTGGCATGTCGAGCATTTGCAGCGTGTGCTACATGCAACAAGCGGATGCCGAATGTCAGGCTTAATGCACGACTCCGTGGATGCGCGACTCTAAAATGCTCCCTGGCCCATTCTTACCTAATGTGAAGAGGACAACGTGATTGGTTGGCTTGCCTCGATCGGCAATTACATGCCTTGCCTGGTGGCATGTGGCTAAACCAAATTAATGGCCCCTGTGGATGAGGTGTCTTTCACAGTGCCTGACGATGAAGCAGCATTGCACCATCCATCAAATGATGTCCTTGTGTTAACTAGAAGGGTCTATCAAGAACGAGGGTTCATTTCTGGAAAATAAATAAATAAATAAACTGGCATGTTTTGATATTTTTTTTATTATATAAGGCTGTGATATAAAAAGCCAGGCTCCTGCTGCTTTCCTGCTTTATCCCCTTGTACATATTTCATCTCAAAGACATTTCTATGTAAATCCGAGCCCTTTCCCGATGGATGAGGAAATCTTATTTGTTAAGAGGAATAGAGCTTTATTTAAAAGGATTTGTCAGTTTTCTCATCACACTCTTGAGTGACGGCTAACGCGTCTTGCTAACAGAAGCCTGGCTTATTTTTTCAGTGTGGTGTAAATCCCCATGGGTGTAAGGGACTGAAGAGTCGTAGGTAGAGGGTTCCATTACAATTATCACAGTAGCTCATAAGAAACACAGATAAATAGCCTGACGGTAATTCCACACCGGTGAATATCATCACATGTTACCTGCCGCTTCTACCTGACTACTCTCCGTCTATAGAGGGTGCTAGATCATTCTTTCGCTGCCACATGGTTGAGCAAGTAAAAGACACATCACTGTTGGGATAGCCCTCATTTACAACACAACAGCTTAGCGCTGGAGAATAGGCCAGCAAGAGGTGAGGGGTCATGACTCGTGACTGCTAGGACTAACCTTTTAGCATGGAGATTACCTTTTTACTATCTGGGATTACCATTTAAGTATGGAGATTCCCATGAGGGGAGAACCCACACACTCGAAGTGTGTGACAGAGGTGACAGAAATATTGGATTACAGACTGAAATGATTAGCAAAGTTGACTCTGAATGTCAACTTATCTCATAAGCAGTTAAAAAATATTAATATGTTACATTTTTGTCTTAGATACAGTTACCAAATCCATGAGATTGTGTTTTCTTCCATTATTTTAGATAATTAAATAAATTCATCTGACACTGCATGTCAAATTAGCTTGTCTTTAGAACACTTAGCAATTCTGCATCTGTATTGTGAACTTGCTTATTTTATTAGCTTGATGTTGAAAAGGTTGGAAAATCTGACTTAATATGTCAAGTTGGCATGTTTTAGAAAGGGTTAGCAGGCCGAGCGCTGTGGTTTGTGGTCTTTTCTCACCTGCATTTTTATTGGCTTACGTTAAAAGAGCCTGACGTAGCAACAGCTGCAGTAGTTAGCAGAGCTGACTCTGGATGTCTCATATAAATGTATAAAATCCAACACTATTTTTAATTATTGTTTTAGATAGCATTAGCAAATCCTGAGGTGCATATTAAGATTGCGTTATCTTATCTTTTATTATTTTAGCTAACATGATGAAAGCTAACTTTATGTTGAGTTAGCTTGTCTGAGAACTAGCACATATGGCTAGTTAGCTTGTCTTAGGAATAAGTAGGTAGCATATTTTTGACACAGTTAGCCAATCTCACTCTGTATGTCCCGTTAGTTTATTTCGGTAACAATTAGCAAATCTGGAGCTGGTATGTTAGCATCTGGGCATCTTGGGTGCAGTGTTAGCCTTCACATTTGGCACTTTGGGGCTTTAGTTAGCTTGACTCTTAAAAGGCTAATTTGATCCTGTTTATTGAATTGGAACATCTTTAAAATAACAATTCTGGTGTTGTGTATTGATGATAATAATGAGTCAACACAGCTACCCACCCACTCATTTGGTGAACCGCTAAGTCCTGCTAGAGGAGGCCGGAGCCTTGGGCGGAGTACACCCTGAACCACTCGCCAGATCATTGTAGGGTGACGCACACACAACCATTCACATTAACATCCACATCTAGGGGCAATTTGGAATGGCCAGTTAGCCCGATGTTCATGTCTTTGGACTGTAGGAGGAAACCGGAGTACCCAAATGAAACCTTCGCAAGCATGAGAACATGCAAACTCCACACAGCAACGCCCTAACCCAGGACTCGAACCCAAGATTTTCTTGCTGTGAGGCGGGCGTGCTAACCACTCCACCACCGTGCCTCAACTCAACACTGCTAAAGAGAAAATTACACAGCTGCTCCACTTACTGCCCTCAGATGATCTATAACATGAAATCAGGGCATGTTTACTGTGTCTACGCCTTGATGGAATAATAAACCGTTTATTTTCAGCGAGTATTATTACAGTCATTAGAGCCGATTTTTTTAATAGCACAGACGCTTCACAGGCAGGTTTGCCTCGACTGACAGCCGAGTCTGAGATGCGTGTGTAGGTTTGTGACTCTACTGTGATGCATATTGCATCAAAACTCTAACTGTTGTATTATTCCAGCTGTGTTTCACATCTGTCTGTCTGTCTATACAATTTCCATGCCATCCTTACAATCCTGGAAGGAGATAACTTTGCAAAAGCATCCTATTTTTTTCCGCCAGACCCACCCGTATTATCTGCTTTGACACAATAACAAGAACGTTTCATTCAGGCGGCTTTCGAGCCTCAAGCCAGAGCTCCAGTTGTTCTTGCACAGCCATCGCAAATTACAAGGAAATGAAGCGAGGAGAGGAAAAATCTCATTTAGAATCAGGATATAAACCAAGTTTGCGTTTGTGTAATTGCTTATCAGACGTGTCATGAGTCATAGTACATAATCATATGTCTACTCGATTGTTAGAGGTTTGCATCTTGTAAAAGTGAGAATAGTGAGCTTGTAGCTTTACATAAATCTTCAGATGAAACCTCTGCAGTCTCAGTAGTAACTTATTTAAATATGATTATTCAGCAGGCGGCACGGAGGCGTAGTGGTTAGCACGTCTGCCTTGAAGAACCGGGGCTTAGTAGTGGGCGTTTCTGCATGCGTGGGTTTCCTCCTGGCACTCCGGTTTCCTCCCTCAGTCCAAAAACCTGTACGTTAGACTAATTGGCTGTTCAAGATTGCCCCTAGGTGTGGGTGTGAATGGTTGTGTGTGCGTTTCACTCTGCAATGGACTGGCGAGCTGTCCAGGGTGTACCCCGCCTTCGCACAGTGAGGCCTCCTCGCGACTCTAGTAATGATTAAGTGGTTTGGAAAAATGAAGGGATGAATGAACATTTAGTCCTCCAGCATCTTGTGTCTTCGACATCTGACTGATTTTCTGTGGGTTCCTGCCGCAGCTAAAAGCCCGAGGCGTGCCGAGATGCTTCACTAAGGTCCAGCTTGTCATTTGATCATCCACTGAGTGAACGAACGCTATAACCTCTATTGCTTTACTATCGATCTGTTTATCTTCTTAGCAGTTAGCTTCCTAGCATCATCAGGCAGGCAGGACCTGTGGGCACACTCGGCCTTAGCACAGCAATCACAGCCACAAACATGCTAAATGGAGCGTAGTTACACATTTCACAGCCGTACATCAATGAGTCCATTCCAAAGTTTCCTGTAAAGTTGTGGATATGCATGAGGGGCGGAGTTAGCGTGAATTTTTGTTTAGGGTTTTCCGAGAATTTCCGTTTTATGCAAGTTTTCACTTTTACTCCTACACCTTAACTCCACTTCATTAGTCCAACGGATGTAATTACAAGTTCCATTCTCTTCCTGTCCAGTGAAACTCTGCATCCCCACGACAGAATATCTGGGAGAAGGCGGGGAACACCCTGAACAGCTCGCCGGACCATCGCAGGGCAACACGCACACAACTATTTACACTCACATTCACACCTAGGGGCAGTAAATAATATGCAGTTAGCCTAATGTGCATGTCCTTGGACTGTGGGAGGAAACTGGAGTGCCCTGAGGAAACCCGAGCAAGCACGTGGTTCTATTTGTAAATATAATCTGTAAAAATCTCATTTTAGTTTGTTTTTCTTTGATTTTTTGCAGTAAAAACTCTTTAAGAGAATTAAAGAGCTGGCGTCTGGCAGCTCTGTACCTGCTCGCTCGTGCATTCGGCGTATGCAAATAGTTAAATTTACGTTTTCGTTTTGTTAAACTGTCTGAAAATTAAAGCTTACATTTATTTTAATGTTACTTGATTGCAGATTCGGCGGAACGGTGGTGCAGTGGTTAGCATTTCCAACTCATAGCAAGAAGGTCCTGGGCTCTAGTCCCGGGCTCGGTTTCTGTGCGGAGTTTAGCTTGCGTGGGTTTTCTCCTGGTACTCCGGTTTCCTCCCGTAGTCCGAATACATGCACATTAGGCTAACTGGCTGTTCCAAATTGCCCCTAGGTGTGCGTGTGAGTGTGAATGGTTGTGTGTGCGTTGATCCTGGCGAGCTGTTCAGGGTGTACCCGGCCTCCGCGCAGTGTTGGCTGAGATAGGCTTCAGCCTCCCTACGGTAAATGGGTGAGTTAGTGAGTGAGTCTTGAAAATAAATCTCAATCCGTCATTCATTTCGCAGTGTATTCTCCAGTTCTCCATCTGCCTGATGACTACGTCAGGATGGACCTTCACAGCTCCACGATTAACCCCTGATCCCTGAAGTCACTTTCTCATCACTGCCACGTAGCCTACCTAGAATTCCTCCCAGCCTCCGCGGCTGTCCTTTGACCCAGAGCTCGGCTGAAGCGATCATTAATATTCACGCTGAAATCGAGCTAGCGAGCCGTGGCGTTACCAATGGCAACAAAGACAAACCTGCGGCACCGCTGTTCTCCAACATCACACTCTGCTGACCCGCAACCTCCCGGTCACTAAAATCTGCCTCGGAAATCTTGCACGCATCAGTGCGGCGGTCATGAAAATGCAGATCCACCTACTCGCTGGAAATCAGAGAAGGATAGGTAGTGTAATATGCTAATTTCTGCACATTAATATCAGGGTTGATGAGCTGCTTATGCAAATCATTACTGTGTAAAACGTCTCGCTGGTGAGCCCAGTAATTAAATTAAACCTTTTTTTAATTATATAAATTGATTCTCTTTTAATTAAATGCAACTTATGTAAACAAACTCGATGCATTAATTTGGATTATGATCAGGATTTGTGTTCATACACAGAAAAAATGGGCCGCGTGTCAATAATGTACATGTCACAACGTATTGCCTTTAGTCACATATTGAAAAACAATTTGTCATTCAGAAAACTATGTGGAGTCTGAGCAGATTACAAAACCAGCTCACTCTATATACAATAACACACCTCGCCAGCGAAAGGAGAGCTCGGTACGCCGGCAAACACACCCCTTTCCTACTTCCCAGGCTCATTAATAATTCATGAACCAACATGCTATTAAAAGGAGCCTCGGCAATCAGTCTGTTATTGATTTTCCCATCGAACACATTTACAGTAGTAATAAAGATTAGCTGCAGAACCATGTTACTCCCCCTTTTTAATTTCTTAATCTATTTCCGTCATGGTATCTACAGTATATACGGAATAAATCACCACCGTGTGCTGTGAATCCTCCAAGTAACTGGTAGCATCTTCTAGGTGGTTATTTTTTAATAAAAGCTCATCATGTAGCCTTTTATTCCTTTCCTGCGTTACAGCAATTTATTTAAATGTATATTTTTTTATTTATTTGTTGTAACATAATTACATTGTGTTATTATGCATTAGTATATACTACATGGCAATGGTGCAATCTGATTGGTCAGCTATCGAGGGATTAAAAAACATTATCCCAAGTGGATAATGCTTGGATTAAAGTGATGGACACTTACGGTTTGTCACGGTGATGTCGTCATGATCACAATTTAAAATGTAATAATAAGCCGTAAATATACTTACTTACGGCTTATACCAGGGGCGGTGCGGACCAACCAAAAACGAGTGAATGAGTTTGCTTTTTTTTGTATGTTTCCATGTTGTAAATATTAAAACTCTTTACACAATGTATCGTCATGAGAAAATCGAATTTTTGTGTTGTTTTGGGGATTTCTTTGCTCATATTTCTGTGTAGTATATACTAAAACTCTTTACACAACTTTAAATTTTTTTATTTTTTTGCTAATGTTTGTGTAGTATATACTAAAACTCTACACAATTTATTTATTTGTTTATTTTTTTGCTAATGTTTCTGTTTAGTAGATACTAAAACTCGATACTTTTTTTTAATTTTTTGATCATGTTTCTGTGTAGTATATACTAAAACTACACAACGTTTTATTTTTATTTTTTGCAAATTTTTGTATGTAGTATGTACTAAGACTTTACTTTTTTTTTTTTTTTTGGATTTTTCCCCATTTTTCTCCCTAATTTTAGTCGTTTCTAATTCCCACCCATCAACTTTTTGCCTTCCCTATCACACGACCACCACCGACCAGGGAGGGGCGCAAGCAAGCACACG
>JAQMYF010000005.1:14490971-14515442 GCA_030014195.1 Neosilurus mollespiculum | reverse complement strand
TCTGTGCTTCTCTATTTCTCTCTCTCTTTTTCCCTTTCTATCTATCCATCTGTGTTTCTCACTCTTTCTCTGATGCTTTTTTATTCTCTCTTTCTCTCTATCCATCTGTGCTTCTCTATTTCTCTCTCTTTTTCCCTTTCTATCTATCCATCTGTGTTTCTCACTCTTTCTCTGATGCTCTTTTATTCTCTCTTTCTCTCTTTCCATCTGTGCTTCTCTATTTCTCTCTCTCTCTCTATCCATCTGTATTTCTCACTTTATCTGCTGCTCTATTATTCTATTTTTCTTTTTCTCTCTCTTTCTCTCTATCTTTCCATCTATCTATCCATCTGTGATTCTCTATTTCTCTCTCTTTTTCTCTTTCTACCTATCCATCTGTGGTTCTCACTCTTTCTCTGATGCTCTTATTCTTTCTTTCTCTCTCTATCCATCTATGCTTCTCTATTTCTCTCTCTATCCATCTGTATTTCTCACTTTCTCTGCTGCTCTCTTATTCTATTTTTCTTTCTCTCTCTCTTTCTCTCTCCATCTAGCTATCCATCTGTGCTTCTCTATTTCTCTCTCTCTTTTTCCCTTTCTATCTATCCATCTGTGTTTCTCACTCTTTCTCTGATGCTCTTTTATTCTCTCTCTCTCTCTCTATCCATCTGTATTCTCACTTTATCTACTGATCTCTTATTCTATCTTTCTTTCTCTCTCCCTATCTATCCATCTGTGCTTCTCTATTTCTCCCTCTCTTTTTCTCTTTCTACCTATCCATCTGTGGTTCTCACTCTTTCTCTGATGCTCTTTTATTCTTTCTTTCTCTCTCTATCCATCTGTGCTTCTCTATTTTTCTCTCTATCCATCTCTGTTTCTCACTTTCTCTGCTGCTCTCTTATTCTATCTTTCTTTCTCTCTTTTTCTCTCTATGTATCCACCTATCTATCCATCTGTGCTTCTCTTTTTCTCTTTCTATCTATCAGTCCGTGTGTCTATCCATCTGTGCTTCTCACTCTTTCTCTGCTGCTCTTTCCATCTATCTTTCATTCTCTCTCTTTCGATCTATCCATCTGTGCTTTTCTGTTTCTCTCTCTATCTATACATCTATCTATCCATCTGTGCTTCTTGCTCTTTGTCTGCTTCTCTCTCCTTCGATCTTTCCTTTTATCTCTTTCTCTATATCTACCTATGTCAGATAGATATATTCTCTCTCTCTCTCTCTCTCTCTCTCTCTCTCTCTCTCCTGTGTTGTCACTATGGTAATTAATATGCATTAGCTGACGGTGTAATTTAATGCGGTTTGTTTTCAGTGGACAGATAAAAATCACGTCATAGGGAGGACGGACGGATGGATGGAGGGATGTGAAGGGGGGATGGTGGACGACGTACGTTGGGAAACTAGCTGTCGAGTCCATCTCTTTGATAAGGACACACGCTAATTTTGTGTGCTAGTAGAGGATTGAGATAGATTATTGGTGCTGTGCATTCTTCAGCTCCAGCACTGACAGCGTAGCGACGTTTCATTAGCACTTATCGTTTTGCAGCCTGGGACTTGAAAAGCTTCAGACGCTTTACGTGGCCTTGCAATTTACTGATACCGTCACTAGCATCTCTCTCTCTCTCTCTCTCTTTTCAGGTGGCTCCTTTGCTCTGTAGTATGGAAAATCTCCATTGGGAGAGAATTCATCTGCTTTTTGAATTCTTTCAATAGAGACAACCCTGAGCAGCAAGCTAATGACGCTTTGTTGTAATCGTACCTTGACGAAGTGCTTCCTTCTTCCTCGCTGCTAAGTCTTTAGCTAATGTAGATTTATCATGTAACCCACCACTTAGAGATTTTCTCCCTATTTTCTTCTTTCAATATTAGCACAGATGTGCTACTCTGACCCCAAATAGTAAGGCTTAAAATGAGGGAAAAAATTCATTTTAATGCCTTTTTATCAGCAGGACCTCCATGAATACTGCCCAGGCTGGAAAAAAACGTGAAATCAGAGTTCCCAAGCCAACACACACGCACACACACACACACACACTCCTGTGAAATAGAAAAATCTATAACTAGCAGGTAAATAAATATTTTCAGTAATAAACTGTGATACAAATCCTGGACTTTAAAATCTTGGAAATAATAATAAATAAATATGCCGTGACTATTACTAGGTCATGTAATCTCATCTTTTTTTCTAGCTGTAAGTGCATTGTTAAGACAGCAGGGGTACTACGATAGAGGTAATACACGTAGACTTAGTATCGGAGGAAGTTACATAGTTCAAATACCACAAAAACAAAAAGCAAAAGAAAGGAGAGTAAATGGAAGAAGTTGTTTTATATGTAGGCACATTGTTCATTACGGGTTACTAGGAAAAGAGTTTATTTGTTATTACCATTTTAAAATGGTAATAACAAATAAACTCTTTTCCTAATAACCAGTAATGAACATTTGTGAAGGCTGTACTCAGGCCTAAATATAAAACAACTTCTTCCATTGTACAGTATAGTATTAGTATATAGGCTGTTACATTGTACTCCAAACTTTAAAAATGTTTTTTATTACCTCTTTCAAGTAGCTTATGTTGTACTCTAGCTTTGTTTGTTTGTTGTTTGCAGGATTATGCAAAATGTCATGTGTGGATTTTCATGAAATTTCTACAAAAGGTGGGGCTTTAGACAAGGGAAGACTCCACTAGACTCCACCTCAGATGATCTGAATTAAATTCTGAGTACAGAAACTTTTTGAAGGATTGTTTAATATTGTGACAACTTTTTTGAAGTGTCATATTACAGGCCCAGCAGGTGTATTTCTTTTTCATATTTTCGCTTGGGAGGAGGTTTGCACTCTTCAAAAGCTCTTGTTAGGAAATGAAACAAAAATATAAACTTGTTTGATGAGGTTTAAACGATACATAGGCTTAGACGGGATATGTATATTCTCTATGAACCGTTTCTCTGGCCGCTTCCTTGGCTGTAACGGCGAGACTGTATATCAGTGTATTTGTAGGATTATGAGTGAGTTAAAACCTGCTTTTCATAACGCTTTCAATTATCCTGAATCGTTTCTGTTCAGTCAGAAGAGCAGTTTGTTCAGTGCCGCAAGGTCTTTTGGAAACACACGATGTATAAAGTGCTGCCGCATGTTGTATGAGTGAGCTCTCAAAGTGCAATCCATGGCACAGTGGCTTTATTTAAGGAGGTATGTATTCGCTAAGTACTTGAATGCTATATTAAAGGACATAACTGTCTTCATAACTGAGTAAATCAACGCCAAGTTATATTTTCTTCTTAAGCTCATTCTTTCCTCATCATCTTTCTGTCCTTGTAGTTTTATTGCCATAGGATGGATGGATGTGATGCAAGCGCACCATGTCATCACTATTATGCAATGCTATTAACAATCACTTTTCATCTCGCTAACTTAATACCGCTGCGTCTGAACTGACGCCATTTTTCTTGTTTGTTTGTGCACATATTGTCTATGTGTATAATTTTGTTTCTTTCATTTTCATTTTTCAATGCCCCATGTGAAGGGTAGGATCATGCTTGCCTCAGCTGGTGTCTCTTTTGGCCAGATGGGAACAGCCCTGACCTGAGCTCCAGCTGTCTCTTGGGAGCCTGCAGGGATCCAATCCTACTCAGCAGGCTCATCATACAGGGGCAAAAGTCCTAAATTAAACCCTGACACAGTCCTAAATCACTAACCGCCAGAAGCTTGTGTCTAAATCTTGAGAAGAATCGATGACCCACTGACTCAATCTTTAAAAAATAAAAATTTGGTCGAAGTTATTTTTAAAGTATTTAGTATTTCTTGGACAACTCACTCCATTTATTCTCTGTAAGGGTTGGTCAGAGCAGGGCTGCTTTTCAGGTTCAGGGTGGGTTCCTCTGGTTTTCCTCCCGCATCCCAAAAACATGCCTTTGGCGATGCTAAAAGGTGAAGGGTGTTTCCGAGGCTGTAATAAAAATGTGATTTCCCAGGGAACAAAAAGCATTTGCTGTTGTTGCTGGGATTTCATTCCACCCTGACTGAGGATGTGCTACTGAATATATTTCGGAAGATTCTTTCTTGGCAGTCTGCTGCATGCATTGTAAAGGAGCTTTGCCTGGGCAGATGTTATTGCATTAAACTCAGTGGTGTTGATACGGGCCAGCGTGTCCATTTAGGGCCTGGGCGAAATTAGTAAACCTGTCGCACATAATCAGGCCCATGCCACACTGTATCAGAGGTAACATTTAAATGCTGCCAGCCTCACCAGGGAGCATGTGGCTGCCTGCCAAGGTAATGTACAATCTTTAGACCAGGTTTTATTCACTGAAAAAGAATGAACAAAATAAAGTGACCCAAACAAATTGGTGCAAGGCTTCACCTACAAACCCCTAAAGACAGCAGGAAATAAAGCGTGGTCCAAGAACCAAGAAATGGTTTACATAGATACCATGCATATAAACTTATAAGGCTGGGACCACACTAACCTGGGTTAATCTGGAAACAAACAAACAAACAGAAAACAGCTTTATATAAAAAAACATTGTTTTTGTACTATTTTTCCAAAGGCATTTGCACCCACACCAAACGCCAAATACCTTTTGTTCTCATCACTACTCTGGTAGACCAATTGGGTTACAAATCTGTTCTGTCAACTACAAGCTCAGACAGGTCACATCCAAAATCGTTACTCCATTTAGATTCAACAAGAAATTAAAGCTACCTTTAACAGACCGCTGAAAGAAAAAGGAAGTATGTGGAGGGAGTGGTTTTATATTTAGGCCTGAACACGGCCTTCACAAATTAACTATTAAAGGTTATAAATAAGGTCTATTTGGTATTAACTTTAAAATTTTTAATCACATATTTGATTCACTTAATAAACTGTCAGATTTTACTCCAACCTGTTATAAATGTTTGTTAATAATTGTGAATTATTATGTTTGTCGAGGAGTTTATATTTTACCCTCGGTTTGTTTATGCAAAGTTTGATCAGAGGTTTCTATGCAATTTCCTTCTGTGAACACAGCAAATGTTACCCTCATCTCCTTTACTGGAATTGCGCATTGTATAGTAGGATTATCTGTAACTGAATATAGATAGTTGATTATAAAAAAAAAAAAAGGTGTTTTTAAGTTTGTCTGGGTTAGCATGGGTATAAACTTGAATTTCTGTTTAATTGTTGTCTTCTCATAAATAAATAAGACCTAATTGCTAGTCACTTCTGTTGAGGTGGTTAGGTCTTTGTCAATGTTGGTGCATTTGTTTGACTGTCTTTTGTTTTGTTAGCAAAAAGTACAGCCCAGGAAGTACTCCGTTAGATTTTGGAGATGGACAAATTCTGGATCCAGGAATCTTTTAAAGATTCTTTTACATTTTGAGATAGGACATGAAGTGTGGTATTACAGCAAGCCGGGCATGAAGGGGCTTCTACTTTTTGGCCTTGGCAGAGGTGTGCACTCTCCAGGTAGTATAGTCCCTGCTGTTCTACAATGAAATGTGCATTCCTGTATACTTTTATGTAAATGGAACATGTTTCTGTTTATTTTCTTGGGATTTTTTCTTTTCTACGCTGCTGAATCCTAATTAGGGAGCGCCGCCGACTCTGGGCGAGGACGGGGTACACCCTGGACATTACAGGGTGTAGGTAATTAGCCTACTGTGCATGTTTTTGGACTGTGGGAGGAAACCGGAGTACCACGAGAAAACCCTTCCAAGCACGAGGAGAACATGCAAACTCCACACAGAAACACCCGAGCCCGGGAATCGAACCCAGGACCTTCTTGCTGTGAGGCGGACGTGCTAACCGCTGTGCCACCGCAACTTTTTCTGCATTTCTACATTCTAATCACTGAAGCCAAATCCAGTACAACAAGACCATTTCTCTGTTTGGAAACATTCCAAGACAAGAATGGAATTGATGAAATAACAGTGTGACATATGCTAATGTTTTTGGCCAAGTTTTAAAGAAACCCGTTCACACTGAAGGAGATGAATTTAAAGAGCAGTCTGGTTTTTTAATTCTTCTTTTCAAGGTACTGCAGGGGTTTGGACTTATAGCATCACCAGGCCTTAAATGACTGAGCATGTCAATTCACTTAGTTTAGATTGCCGATCCGTACAAAGTTGGACAATACTACGGGCAGATTGCCAGTCAGTGCCTGTTCCATGATCCCTACAGAGCTACCAACCTTCTGTTCTGTCAATGTAGCACCAAAGGAGAAGAACTAATCCTCGCCACAGGCCGTTGAATAAAACCTTCACCAATGCCACCACTCAGATCTCCAAACTGGAAATCACCCAATCCCAGCTTGGGGCTTGGGTCTGCCTCAACCATGTCACAGGACGACAATCAAAATGGCTAATTGTGTATGGAAGATTAATGAAAAAATCTGCTGGACAAATATCAACAGGCTCTGAGGCATATTACCTTGGCAGAGCACTGACAAGGAACTGTCTAATCTATAACATGCCCATGTTCGAAGACTTTTTTTGCCACAAAGAACTGGAGATGCACAATGGAAATATTTGTAGACAAAAATAAAGCAGCTTCTGTGCAAAACTGGCCTCCAGAACGGATTTTTTTAAATCTTCCTCTACTCCAACTATTCTCTTTTGCTTGTATGGCCATAAACGGTCTTAATGTATGGTCGCATTCCAGCAGTTTCATCAGGCATCTTACATTTTTCCATCTCTAATCCAATGTTTACTGTAGTTACTCTGGCTAACTACCAGCCGCAATAGTGTAGCTGGTATTGTTTTCACTTTGTGCTTTTTTAAATTATTATTTATTTATTTATTTTTTGTGTCTATGCATGCCTATATCTCAAGAGCTGCTGGATATATCACTGTCAAATTTTCAGGGTAGCAACTTGGGACCAAACTTGGAAACTTGTTGGTCAAGTTCAAGGTCAGTAGAATAGCCACCAATTATTTATAATGGCAAGGCAGTGGCTGGGGCGATTCTCCTATCAGGGGCCTCTAGTTTAAATTAGTACACAGTGACGTTGTTTGGTATTGGCTTGGCTATGGGATGACATCGTAATAAGTATTCCTTTGGCTACTTTGACTACCCATATCATACTCTATAATATACTTGTGTTTGGGCATTTTGACTCTGGAATCTCCATCCAGGACCAATCCTTGTCTTGTTTAGGGGAGGGGCTTATCATCGCTAGTTTGTTTTCACATGTAAGAATTTCACATGTCTCTCTGGCACAGTGTACATCCAGCTTTAGTTTTTTTCTTTGGTATTAACGTTTAAATGGCAAACAGCAGCACTTTTCGGATGCCATCATGTAGGAATATCTGCAAGCAAAGGGGAATAAAGAGAATATTGGCCAGCAAGAGACTTTGCTTTTGTTGTTTGTTTGCTACAATACTGTCGGTGCACTATCATGGGGCTATTAGTAGAAATATAGATGTGTATTTTTGTAATAAATTGTGACCATTTTCTCCATATATCTGTACTGCATTACATTTTGTCCTGTTACCCTACCAACCCTTTCCCCACCAAAGTAAAACTTGGAACAGGAAGTAAGGTAACAACCATGATCCTCAGTGTGCAGGTTCCAGATCACCGTTTTCATTGCCCATATTCTGAAAGCAGCTTTCCGCCAACTGTACTGAAGGCCCTGAGTACTGTCGGGTTCCTCCAGATGGGCAAACCGACGACCCTTTTTGGGATACTCCATTAACGTTGGATATGCTTCATTAGTTTTATCATCGTAATTCATAGCTTGGGTCCTGTGATGGTCTGGCAAGTTGTTAAGGGTGTACCTTGCCTTCTCGATCTCCAGGAACAGGGTTGGTAACCACTGGTGTACATGGATGTGCAGAGAATTTCATACAGGAAGTAGGAAAAAAGTCTGTGTGTGTGTGTGTGTGTGTGTGTGTGTGTGGTTGGCTGTCTACACACCCAGAGGACACCTGAAAGAGAATGTGTAAATCACCCGTCTGAGTGTGTGTGTGTGTGTGTGTGTGTGGGTGCAGGTTAATAGAACGAGGGGGTCCAGAGTGATGAAGTTGTTGAGATAAGCTGGTGGCTGAAGTGGAAGTCGCAAGTGGTGGTGGTGTTTGTTGTGTGTTTGTGTGTGTGTGTGTGTGTGTGTGTGTGTGTGTGTGTATGCGTGTGTGCTGAGCAAAAGAATCGAAAGGAGAGTAGAGCGGAGCGGTAACCATGGTGACACAGCCCATAATGAAGAGATAAAAGAGATGTGATGATATCAAAGGGCAGATAGAGGGAAGAGTTTGACGACTGCAGAACACACACACACACACACACACACACACACACACACACACACACACTCATGGATACAGGAGATTTCCTTCAGAGCTCAGTGTACCCAGCATGAAGGAACAGACATGAGAACTCCTACTCGCAAGTGGCGACTTGAACAAACGATGAATTCATGTCCAATGATTTAACATGCGTCACGGTGGCATAGCGGCGGTACAGTGGCGTAGTGGCGTAGCACTTCCACCTCACAGTAAGAAGGTGCTGGGTTCGAGTCCCGGGCTAAGTGAGGGCATTTGTGTGTGAAGTTTGCACGCTGTCCCTGTGCTTGCATAGATTTTTTCCAGGTACTCCGGTTTACTCCGGTTTGATTTCGATCCATAGGTATCACAGCTGACCTTCAGGTGAACTTTGAACCTGATGGAGTTGTGAGACATCTACATCAAAGTAGAGTGAAGTGAGCTGGGATTCATTCACACACATACACACAAAGGAAGGTACTATCTTGCCTTTAATCTCTCAGCGCCTATTCAGGACTGTATTCCCGAGGTCGTGCTCTTCCCATGGCAAAAATCGTCTGATCAGATTTCTGCAAAGATGAAAAAAATTCTGTCCCTTTTAGCTGCTGAGAACGGAGACGTTGATGTTTTTATAGGTGAGGCAAATCCAGATACGTTTCGTTTTACTCCGACTCTCTGGCCTTGCCTTTTTGTCGGAGTTCAGAGTTTTGAGTTGTTAAAATGTCATCCCGAAAAAGAGAGATCAGTCCCGTGGGAAAGCACACTGGCAGGACTATAAAAACCATTCACGAAAGAAAACTGCTGCTTGATGCCTCAGAAAAGCCGGAGGTTTTTTTTTTTTCCCCAAAGGTTGAAATTTCTGAAACTCGTCTACCTTTCTGTGTTTCTTGTGCCACAGATCACAGGTGTGTTTCTGTAATGTGAGTAAAGTGTTGAAAATGTTAGCAGTAAATGATGAAGTACTTCAGACAGCAGGCTTAGAGGAGCGATGGGTATTGAGGGTTGAGCATTTACCATTTACGGCGAAGCTTTCTGGTTAGCGTTCTCTGCACTCTTTTGGAGGACACCAAGTTCTTTCTTGAATAAAAGAGAGTGAGTATGTGAATGACTGCATTACGTCCAGCCAACATTTTCCCAGTTATATTCAGGACAATTTTGAATCCAGCACTTAAGGCAGAAACACGTTGACGGCCACCCAATGGCCTACTCTTTATGCACGACAGCGATGGTTCTTTTACATGCCTTTCACCACAGACAGTGAGAGACATGGCTGGCCTTTGATTACCCAGTTAGCTGCACTGGGGGGACAGCAGTGACAACTCGGTGATAGTGGGAGCTTGAACCTCTGACCTTCAGAGGGTGGATTCCTCGCTGACAGTCACTGACAGTCAGCATTATGGTCAACGATATCGGTCGCAGACCCCTCTTGCTCGCTTGCGACCTAAAAATTCATCATTATCGGCAGTTATTGCCCAAATGAGATCAAGCCTTAAATGACTCAAATAAAATAATGCTCAGATGAAAATCTATTTTGGTCAGCGACTATCTGTGATCGACCACAGCGGTCTCAGACTGTCAGCAATGTCATTGCGGATAGTTGGTAACAGTCACCGATTAGTAGATTATCGCGTGTAATTGTCCAACATTTGGAAACAGGTTTTAAAAAAACAGGACGATTGTCGACAACGGGTGGATTCCTCGCTGACAGTCACTGATATGGCCGACGATATCGGTTGCAGACTCCTCATGCTCGCTCCCGACCTAAAAGTTTATTGAATCTTTGCCATTATTGGCATTATCTCCCAAATGAGATCAGGGCAACAATAAACTTGCTTGCTTCTAGCATGATGCCCACCTGTATAAACATGGTCTTTATATAAGGCAAAGTAATAATAACATGTCATTTTAACAGACACCCTTATCCAGAGCTACCTAAATTCATTTATACAACTGAACAGTTAAGGGTTAAGGACCTCGCTCAAGAGCCCAGAAGTGGCAGCTTGGTGGTAATGGATGGTGAAAAGAGGGAGCGTGTAGCACTTGGTAAGGACAGAGCTGAAACTCTGTAGACACACATCTTTCAGTTGAATGACTCGGGCACGTTAGATAGAATTGAACTCCAGGCTAGTTTGTATGGTCCAGTCCAGCCTTGCGGCCACTCCTCTCATGGCATGCCAGATAAAATCATTTGCTCACAGCAACTGCTGTTTTTTTCAAACAAGCTAGTGTGTGCATTGCCTGTCCTCTGGTTCACTCAGTGGAAAGAGAAATAAAGGAAAAGGAAAATAGAAGAAACACTAATGTTCTCAAAGGTTTCATCAAAACGACTTGCTTGAATCTGTTGGGATTCTTTGCAACCCAGTGCAATAATTGCCTTATATAATATCAGTCTTGTAAATGTACTGTAATGACCTGAGCTTCGCTCCGCTTGGATGTTGTAATGGTTTACGGGTGCAAACAGTCTTCCGCTGTTTTATAACACATATCTCTATAGTAGATAAATTACCACATTCCCCTTCAGTTCTACGTGTTGTCCTTGTACCTCTGATGTGCAGAATAAAATGCGTGTAGTCAGGTGTACTTGATCTGAGTCATGTTCTTTGCTAAGCAGCATTTGATCACCGTCTTTGCCCTGAGCTACACCTTTTAGCATCAGTTTATCTAAGAGAACTAAACGGATGCTCTTTTTCAATGCCGGTTGCAAATCAGTTTCAAGAACTGAATACCAATTATGGAAAAAGTCTGTTCATGTATCAAGGCTTCGTTGGGATGTAAATGAAGGCAGCTAATTGTTCTTGATGAATGTGTGATGAATGCATGAGTAGTTTTCAGTCGATGTTTCAGTCGCAGTAAATTCCAGGACTGCCCAAACGCTCCTGTTGGGGTAAAATCTTGAGCCTTTGCCTGGGCCCTGTGATCCTTCAGGCACCGTTCAGTCTTGAGTTCTACTTACCTTTACATGTCCAATCTCTGACAAAGCCTTGGACAGGGATCACAGGACAGGCATCTATAGTATCCTACCCTGACACAGCTAAAGGTTAACATCCTTGCTCAAGCATACAGCAAGGGGTAGTGCTGTGGTGGCGAATCTTTCCAGCCAGCACCCCAGTCTCAGAGGTAATATATGTCTAGCATGAAGCTCCACACTAACTCCTGGTCTTTTCTCCACAGGTTCTCAGACTCCACGTACTTTCATAGAGCTACGTTTCGTGCTAGAGCCTCAGGATGTGGTAACAATACGTGGTGGGGTGCTACAACTGGACTGTCAGGCACGATCTGACCGAGGCCTACCATCAGTCTCATGGAAGAAAGACGGCGTGCTGCTGAGCTCAGTGGTGGACGACCGGAGGCAGCAGCTGGCCAATGGCTCGCTTCTGGTGCAGAATGTCGTGCATTCACGTCATCACAGACCTGATGAAGGAGCCTACCAATGTTTGGCCACTTTGGAGGGTGTGGGGGCTATCGTCAGCCGTACAGCCAAGGTTACTGTAGCTGGTGAGTAAAACGAACGAGTCTTGACCATAGGCTTGTAGTACATTTTAGGATTTTGATAATTTTCCTGGAAGGATCAGCTGTACATTTTAAAGAATGTTTGCTCCTGATGAACAAATCTACTGAGAACTGTACTGCGAGGGGTTCTCTTTAAACTTGTGTGTTCAAATATAGCTTTTAAACTACAGGAAACCTGCTTTATAATGCACAGGGGATAGAAGAGAAATATAACCACACACAAAATAAAAGGACTTTTGAAGATGTTGGGAGACTAAAGATAAAGTAGTTTATTTAACCATTTAATGATGAGCAGTGAACCAGCAAAGTATTACATAATTCCCTTTAGTACCTCCAGGAGAGGGCTAACTAGCATAATAGAGTTCAGCTTGGTAGGCCAGGCAAGGCTAAATTAAATACTTTATTTTACACTGTCTCTTTCTAAGGCATTGTTTTATTTTTTTTCACTTATATATATCTCAGGAGTTCTTAGTTCCAGACCCTAGAATCCCACGCTCTACAAATTTTCATATTTTTCTCCACCCCACATAACACTGCCCGTAACAGGCTTCATAATTTCAAAGTGTACTTGGATTTTATAACCACTGAAATGTTAGTAAAAGCAGACCCGAGACCTTTTACAAATTTTGCTTAGGAATTATGCATTTTACTGTCGGACTGCTGATTATCGCTCAAGAGTCACTGCATAAAATATTCGAATGGAGCAGTCGTCGTTTATTTTCTGCGGCAATAAAGACCACAGATGAGCCGGCTGACATAAGCGCCTCGAATGATTGACATTTGCGTAGGTGTTTTTAAGCTGATACTGAAATGATAACCCCGAAAGCCTATCCGCCGTCTTTATCACCATTATTAATCTCTCAACATGGTTTTCTCGCTGAATCATTTGCTGGGATTTGATTAAAAAGTTTGTTAAAGGTAGAGTGTTGAATTATCTGTTGGATATATTAATTGTGACCTGCCGGGGGACTGCAGATGTAAATTAGCCTGAGGCTAACCCTGATACAGTGCACTAAATGCCAACATTTATGTTTAAGTTTGTACATGGCACTGAAGAAATAAATAAACTAAACTAGCGTGTAATGTAGGATCAGCCCAAGGCGGAAAACCAGAGTGAAGTGAGACAAAAAAGTGGCAGGAAGGCATGAGCCCCTGGGCTTGCATACATTCTCCGTAACTGCACCACCCAGGACCGGACAGAGCCCCTCCCAGCCAAACTGAAAAGGAGGGGCATGGCATCATTTTCTGTAATGGCTGCTGATGATTGCTAATAACAACAACAGCAATAATATTAATAACGTGATGATAATGGAGGAAACGTCTGTTAGGGTGAAATCATCGAATGTCTGACTAAGTTAGCAATTATCCAGTTAGCTATTTAGGAAGGCAAGGTTGCGTAGTGGTCCTGTCCCAGCAAGAAGGTCCTGGGTTTGATTCCTAGGCTCGGGCGTTTTCGTGTGAAGTATGCATGTTCTCCACCGTGTATGTTTTGGCCCTGCAATGTAGACATTTGAAAAGTTGAGATGCTCACTTTCATAATAATTCGTACACACAGCATTGTTACCCGAAAACAGAAGGAAATTCAAATTATCTGGTGTCTTTTCCCTGTAAGCGTTTGGTGATTACCAAACCACCTTTGTTTCTTAAACTTTCAGCACTGCAGCATCACCGTGAGCTTCTTCAACTGTCCAACAGTGACCCATGTTAGTCACATGCTGGAAAGGTTGTGGGCTCGTCACCTCCCCATGCTGAGTCCAGACCTTCTGTCTCTCTGGAGACAAAGCTACATCTGGACTCTGAGCACCTCCACAGTGGGCCCGGTTCTTCTTGCTGTGAGCTGGAATGAGACAAAAGAGGTCTCTGCTCAGTCTGCAGATGCTGCCTTGGCTCTAAAAAAGCACTTTAGACTTGGGTGTGAAATTGAATATGTTTCGGGCCAGATGTCTAGTACTGACGTTAGTTGTGTTGGAAAGAGAATGAGTTAAAAAAGGATACGAGTCCATCTGGTGGGATTAAGTCAATGAGACACTGTTAATCCGTCGGTGTTGGAAGAATACGAGAAAAAGTTACGATTTGATAGGTTGGTAATAATTGAGCATTAAAGTAGAAATAATATTCATTGGTGTCTTTAAAAATTTGCCAAAAGGCAGCGCAGTGGATGCTACGTTTCTGAATGGTTGACTAAATTGAGGATTCAGCACTAGCAACTTCAGTCTGGGGAGGGAGGCGCCTTGTTTAAAAAGACTTGAGATTGCGAGTTCGAATCCAGGTTCGTGCACACAGTCATCCTCAGCCAGGAGTCCATGGGAGCTAACTGGCCGAGCTCTCACAGGAGAGAGGGATGGGATACGCTCACCTCCCTGTCACTCAAAGTGATCGCCAGCTAATCATGTGTGTCTGTGATGTCATGCATACAGTACAAAGGGGCGAATAGCACCTTTCCTCCAAGTGTGTTAAGCCACCCCTAAATATGCACACACAAAGATCGAAAAGATGTGGGAGGCAGCATCACGTGTCATGGAGGGAGCACATGCTCGCTTATACCTCTCACTGGCACAAATATTAACAACTATTCTCACTCATATTCATGGGCAAGTTAGGGTCGACCGGTGACCTAATCACAGTCCAGCATGCAAACTCTGTTTAGAAAGGTCCCAGTCAGCTGCCAAGTTTGACCCCTAAGGCCTCTTTCTGTGAGGTGACAGTGCTAACTACTACACCACCATGCTGTGGACATGCTGATTTTAATTCCAGCTGCTCATACTTTGGAACGCCCGGGTCTTTTCCCAAGACAAAACTTCAGAAGACTGAATATAGTAGTTACACCTTGCTGTTCCATAACAAAAAATAAAGATAGGCAATGTAGGCTCCTTGAAAAGTAGCAGTTTTCCAGACATCCATGTCAAATGTTTGTGCCATTGATTCTGATTGTCAACAAGCCCACCCGAATGTTGTCTTATCAAGCCAGTCTGAATCATAAGTCGATTTCTTAGTAGACTATCATGCCAAAGCCGAGCAAGCCGAGGCCATTACCGCATATACTGTCACCTCCGGGGCCTGACTGCGCCCCCTCGGGGCTACTAGTTTGAGATTAGAAACATGGAGAGATAGGCCTGACGATTGCCCGTAGGCCAGACGAGGCCAACCGGGACATAAAGCGGTGTCAGGTTGGAAGGCGGGGTGTATATGTTTTAGTCCATTAAACTCTCTGGTGTAGACGTTTAGCTCCATAATTTGTGTCCAAATTTGTATTTATTAAAAAAAAAAAGTTATGACTCCATGCTAAGCACTAGCAAGTTACAACAGTGAAGTTAGCTGACCCAAACATGCCGTTAAGCTAACTGAGATTTATTATTAGTGTAAATAAAAACACATGTAGTGGTATATCATTGTTTTAGTTGTGTTTATTTAGTTACCTGCTAGCTCTGTAAAATTAACAATTTTAATTTAGAAATTAAGAAAAAAATTAATTTCTCTGAAACCAACATCACAGGAATGCATTAGAGCAGGGGTGTCAAACTCATTTTCACTGAGGGGCCACGTCACTAAACTTAAAGGTGATCGAGGGCCGAATAATCACTGAACATCTATTCTAAAAGGGCAACCATGAAATCTGCATGGCAGAATGATTGTTTTAGGCATTTGTCCTCTTTTGTTTCATTCACTTGCATTATCTGACAACACTTAACAGCGACAAGCTAGCATGCAGTCTTTCTTAAGTCTTGAACGATTAGCTGTTTACTTGAAATAGTCTGCTGCCACCTAGTGGAAGGATGATGAATTAGGTTTCACGGTAATGGTTGATGCAAAAAATGTACGATATCATATTCTTTAAAAGTTCTTGTGCGCCACGTAAAATGATTTGGGTGATGGATTTGGTTCACAGGCCTCGAGTTTGACACCTGTGCATTAGAGCAAACGATTTCAAGTAAGACCAAAGAAAGATGCCCGTCCTCAGCATTGAGTGGAAAGCCTGAATTTTTTTCTTTTTTTTTTAACCAGAGGGAAGGCACCGGGCTGACGCATTGGCTGGAAAGTCCCAATTTTTATCCGCAGACGTATTTTCGCACTTTCAGGTACCAGAAAACGCCGTCGGCCACTGTAATCTGTCTGTGGCATAAGAAAGAGAGTGAAAGAAGAAAATATAATAGGTAAATTTTACAACCAGAGCCACAGTAACCTTCAAAAGAGACCTGCAGGCATTCTTAATGTCAGACATGGAGCTTGTTTTGAATTTACGGTTTCTTCTGAGTTTTTACCTCAAGGCTTTTAGGGTTTTCTTATACAGAATGAAACCTCTGAAGACTGCAGAGAGATTCGGATCCATACAGTAAGAGAGTGTTTGGTCTTCTTTCTTTTTTTAACGGCTCTTTTTGGGCTGTTCTTGATTTATTAAAGCAAATCATCTATTTTTAAAAGCAATAAATTGGTTAGATTTATACTGCGTCATGATTATATTTTAATTCTGGTGGGTTTTTTTTCTTCTGCCGATTGTGGGGTTGTCCGAGTGAGGACGACATGAGGAACCGGTTAGTGCTGGCAAGGACTGTAATGCATTATTCATCGTCTCACTGAGGAAACATCTACTGAAGAAGCTTCAATAAAAATGTATGATGCCAAGGCCAGACAACTAGACCAAACATTCACACCATTTCTCTGTGATTACACAAACAACGCAGCATGTTTTGGGAGACATCTGAGAAATCAGATGGTGCCTTTATATATGCGGTATTTATTTAGTTTGAGATGAATCCTGGTCTGTGTTTAACCTTGGTATGGTTGTTTGGGTGAGAACACAGCGGATACTCCTGGGTGTGGACCAAAGCTGCCAGTCAGAGAACGTCTGAGAGACGTGAACTCTATGGACAGCTTTCTTTCTATGTAAACATAAAGCCTTTTTTATGGCCTTATTATTATTATTATTATTATTGTAGAGTCTTGTCTAGTTGTTTTTGCTTTGTGCCTTACTCATTCACTCTCTCATTTGATTAATCCTACTAGGTTAATGGGCTAATTCCTAGTGTCAGCCGACACTGGGTAAAGGCAAGGTACACCCTGAACAGCTTGCCAGACCATCGCAGGTCAACACGCACACACTCACTGCTAGGGTCAATTTGGAAAAACCAGTTAGCCTAACGTGCATGTCTTTAGACTGGACTTGGGGGAGGAAACCGGAGTACCCGGAGAAAAGGCACAGGGAGAACATGCAAACTCCACACAGAAACAGCCGAGCCCAGGAATCGAAACCAGGACCTTCCTGCTGTAAAGCGGATGTGCTAACCACTACGCCACCGTGCCGCCCACCAAAATAAACAAACAGCTCAAACAGAGCAAGACACTTAACACCTTGTCTTAGAGGAACCGTGTCGTACGCTGTACATGTGATTTAATCATGTGACCAAAATTATGGAAGAAGAATCAAGTCTGCTAGCTTTGGGGGTTAATATGAAGCGTTTTATATGTATTATTTTACCGAAAGACATTCCAGAATTTTTCAATACCTTTTTTAGTAAGAGTTTCTATGCAGCCTTGATCTCACCTTGGCAGCAGGGGGGCTTGCTAATCCTCCCAGCCCTATGTAAACTCCTAATTTGTCAGACAGACCAACACGTTTGCTCCGCGTCGTAAATAAAGCAAAGGCACAAAGGACAGACAAATCAGATTACAAGCGCATCGCATTTAACACCCCACCCCATTCTTCGCAAGTTTAATCCAGTTACCATCATGAAAAGGTCCCGTGCTGTGTCCTGAACGCGGCTTACGCACTTAAATGAAATGAGGCTAGCGCTTTTGCTGTCGCTAACTCGTTTAATTACCACGCTTGGGCTAGGAGGTTACTCAGTGCTCCACCGAGGGATCTGTCTCAAGTTTGATATGAACAACAATTTAATAATTACAATAGATCAATGACAATTAGGTTTCATTTATAAAAATCCGAGAGGGTGAGGCCACGCGGGAGTGTCAGTATGAACAAGTCAATCAAATGCTAAATGAGCAAACAGGAAGCTGCACTCCCAATAGACGTAATTACATTATGCACTTCCTGGGGATTTTTTTAATTATTTTTTTTTTCCTTTGGATTAATGAGATCTGCAGAACAGACTCCTTCATTAAGATCCTTGGGGTGTATCTCAGGAACGTGGAGTTAAAAGTTACCCTGTTATTTGTCGAATATTACAGAATATATTTGATGGCGGATAAAAGCGGACGCCAATCAGAGTGAAGCAGAGCTGCTTTTAAATCAGAAAAATGAAATCCTTGTGGAGCTTATTAACTGCTTGCTTTCAGATCTTAACACGACTCTAAATACACACTTCAATAAAGGCCGGTGGGTCATTTCACAGTAATTGATAATTGTCAGATACAGACGAACGATCAAACTTCGATTACTATTGACATATGGAACATAAATGATTTTTAAATACTCCACAGCTCAGCAGTGCAGCTAATACGAATTGTGACTTTTAACGGATGGATTTATTTGATCATCACTGATAAATCTGTCAGTGCTGTTTTGGGACGTCATGCGCGACAATTTTTTTGTAAACTTGAACGTTTTTTTGTAGAATACTGATGGCATACAGATGTGAACTATGTCCCTTTGATGTGCTAATTCGCAAATTGTATTAGTTTGTCTGTAATAAATGACGAAATCCAGGAATAAGTGTTAACGTAAAATGTATTAACCTGTAACGGGAACATTAAACTTATAAACAGAAAAATCTGAAGAATCAGTAGACAATTCTTCCAAAAAATTGCATGGTAGAAAGAATATCTGTCACGGCCTTCTGAATGTCAATGTTGGATTTTAACGAAAAACTCATAAATGCTCCGGTAACAGTACTGACAGGTCAGCTAATTGTCAGTGTTGTTACACTACTTAGCCCTTCAATCACATTATTTTGTATGTAGAAAATGCAAAATGCCTTTCTTGGCCCGTCGATCAAGGTAATGACATCGCATAGTGGGTAGATGCAAACGTCTTCCAACGGGGGCCAAAAGAAGCGGTTTTAACTTTGTGCCAGTGCCGTTACCTCAAGGACCATAAAAGCACTGACGGTAACAGTACTGACAAAAACTTAAAATGGCACATGCCGTGCATAAGCCACGTGCTTTAGTGTGCATATTTTTGCTGAGTCCTGGATGGTGTCTGTGCTTCTAGTCACCTATGCGACTTTTTTCGATACCCATGTCAATAAAGCTAATAGCACAGTAACATCACTGATTACACACATCAAACATACTGGTCAAAATATCTGTGAAACTTAGCGTGACGAACAGATCAGCTCTCCTGGCTGCCATTTTGAATGTTCCCTCTAGTGTCAAAAGAGAGGGAGGTCTCGACTGGCCAACTGAGGAACTGAGGGAGGTGCAACGTTTCGGTAACAGCACTGACATGAGACCTTCGGGGGACATTGGTAACAATGGTAAAATTTACACTTTCTAGGGGGAATTGCATACTTAATGCCGTGGATTGCGAATGAACAACATTATTCAATTCTAGAAAATAGTAGTTTTGTTTACAAAATGAAAGAAGTGCCACAGTGCAGCTCGACTTAATCTCCACCCAAGGGTTAGGGTTAGGGTTAGGGACATCACTTTTTTCATTCAACCTCGACTTCAATTTATCATATTATAGTCATTGATCATGGAGAAGGGTTTTATTTTGGATAATTCATAAAACAAAAAAATACCTTCCATGTCATATTTACACTGATTACAGCCTGGAGAAAAATATAACCTTAAAATTTAGGGGGTTCTATCAAGCAGGACAGAAAATAACCAATTACTGTGAAATGACCCATATTCCCACTGAGGATAAAGCCGCCTTTAAGACTGTCACGTAATGAAAGCGAAGGGAAATGTAAGGGCGGAATTTAATTTGCATAAATTGATGAATAAAAGATAAAGAATATATATGTGAGCCGCTCCAGCATAATACAGATTAAGTCGCGAGGTCGTGTTTTGAGTAAGATGCAAAGTCGAAAATAGCGTTCCTGGATGAAAATGTGATATCGCCAAAAATACATCCTTCAGAGCAAAATCTTCCACATGAGCAAGTTCAAATATCCATAAACACAGGCTGTTCCAATTTGCCCCTAGGAGTAAGTTAATTACTGATTAAATTTGTCATCACCATTCCAGAAAAATAAGACAAAATATATAAAGTATTAAATTTTGGGAAAATGCTGAATAAAACAATTGAGGAATGAATTTGAAGATGGCGGGGAGAGGGTATGTGAAGGGGGTAGGTACATTGTCAGGCCAAAAAAGGTAACACAGTAGTATTTTGTTGTCCAGCCTTTAGCCTTGATTACAGCGCATAATCACTGTTGCATTGTTGCTCCAGTTGGTCCGGTTGAGGCCCAGCAACATTAATATGGCAACAAAATGAATGAGCAGATTATCACATCAATGCACTTTTTCCTCCCTGATGGCGCGGATATAAAATGGGGACTCAGATAATGAGCGAGTGGTTCAGGGAGCACGAGGAATCATTTTCACATATGTATTGGCACCCCAGAGTCCTGACCTTAACCCTATTGAAAGTTTTGGGGATGTGCTGGAGAAGACTTTATGGAGGGGTTCAGTTTTTCCCTCATCGATTCAAGACGTCGGTGAGAAACGAACCCGACGCTGGATGGAAATCAATGTTCGATAGTTGATGTTGCATAAGTTTGTCTAAACTATTCCATGGCGATTGTGTGCTGTACAGCTACATGTGGTCCAATAAAATATTAGTGTGTCCAACCATTTTTGTTTTGGCCAGGCAGTGTATGGATATGTTGAAAAGTTTTTTCTGTTGGCTGATAAAGTTCCGAAAGAAAGAAAGAAAGAAAGAAAGAAAGAAAGAAGAGGAGTTGTTTAGATCAAAAGTTTAAAACTGAAATCCGCTGGCAGCCAAAAGGCCACCCGGGTGGTCGCGATGCTTTATTGACACACCTGACACACCGACTTGGTAGATTGTGATGTATCGAGCGCAGTGCTTTCAGCGAGTCAGAAAGAGGGGGAGAGAGAGTGATGGCACATAGACGGATGAGAGAAAGCAGCTGACAGCGACAGAAACGGCCAGCAGGAGAGTGATGAAGGCGGAGACAAAGAGGTGGAAGCAGCACGACAGGAAGACAGAGCTGGGGAAGGCGGCGTGATTTAGGCGAATCCGGACCTGCCCGCAGTGAGTGCGAGTTTCTTTAGTAGGACGAGTCACGTACGGCGTGTGTCATGTGTGACAAACAGCAGCAGGACAATACTGGAGTGCATTAGGAAGCAGCAGATGGTCCAGGAAGTTTAATATTGCTCTGAAAAGTCTAGGAGCAGGTGTGAGGTGCAGAGCCGTTAAATAAAAGCCATCGAACGGAATGACTAAGAAGACGCGTTCGCTTTGACTGATTGCTAAGAAAAGCTGACTTGAGCATTTTCTTCCCCCCGTGGCCTTGCCTTCTGGAAGGTTCTCACTTATCCATTATGTCCTTAAACAACAGGTTTATAACGTCAAACCGAATCAGTCAGCCGACACGTCTCCCTGCGAAATTCTGAGTACTTGATGTCTCCTATAATGGAATGAACTCTAAACAATTTCAAATTAGAACACAAATTATGCTGTAAATAACCAATAATCATACACACACACACACACACACACACACACACCCCGCCCCCCTTCTGAAACTCTTGAAACAAACCTTGCAGTCACGTCACTCATCGCTGACTCATTTGCCGAATTGCTAAATGCGCAAACGGTCATGTGTGTTTTTGTCCTGCGATGGTCCGGCGAGCCGTTCAGGGTGTACCCCACCCTCGCCCAGAGTTGGGCGTCGGCCTCCCCGCGACCCTAATTAGGTATAAGAGGCTTAGAAAATGAACGAATGAACGATGTCGGTGGGTTATGTTTCAGTCTAGCGCGCCTCTTTCTTGAGATTTTGTGACCTCATTTTATTCGGGATAATTCAGCGCGGATATATTTTTTCAGAGAAAGCGCCTCACCCACCTGTATCCACTCGGACGCTACCATGCTGCTTTTCTTCCCCTCCTGCTGCTGCTTCACTTCCATTAGTTCCAGTTCCTGCTTTTGCCAGCTGCAGATGGCAATTCTCTGCTGGTGTGTGAGTGTGTGAGTGTGTGTGTGTGTGTGTGTGTGTTTGTGTGTGTGTGTGTGTGTGTATCAGTATCTGGGTCTACACTGAGGTGTGTTGCTGGCCTTTTTCCCACCACACACACACACACACACACTCTGCAGCCACTGTGTTTCTGACGGCGGTCTCTCTCACTCTCCCTGGATAAAGGAAACACATCAAGCTTTCCTTTGCATGAATATTTTACACTCGTCAGGTGTGTTGTGTGTCGGGGGGCGCAGGCCATATGTGGAATGTGGAAACTGTCTCCGAGTTTTGCGGATAGTTTTTCTTCCTCTCGCTCACACACACTACAGAGCAAAGCAGGATTCGTGCAGTGTTTTCCCTGCTGTAAATATTTAACTAGAATAGAAAGTGTTTATCACAATCACTTCCAGACCTCACTAATCTCATTCAACTGCCGAACCGCTTAATCCTACTAGGGTCGCGGGGAGGCTGGTGTCTGTCTCAGCCAGCACTGGGAAGGCGGGATACACCCTGAACAGCTCAACAGACCATTGCAGAGCCAACACACACATACAACCATGCACACTCTCAACTAGGGGCAATCTGGAACAGCCAATTAGCTTAATGTGCACATCTTTGGACTGTTGGAGGAAGCCGTGGAAACCCTACCCTACCCTATCTTACTGTTGCAGTACCTGGAGGAAACCCACGCAAGCACGGGGAGAACATGCAAGCTCCACACAGAAACGCCCTCGTCCAGCCCGGGACTCGAACCCACCACCTTGTTTCCGTGAGGCAGACGTGCTAACCACTGCGCCACCGTAGCGCCCCGCCCCAGGAGCATATCATTCTATGAATTTTTTATGGATGGGGCATCTGTGAACCATGGGCACATTCAATTTATTAGTTTGTTTGTTGGTTTGTTTGTTTGTTGTTTGAGTATTCAGGGGTATTTTCTGAATGTAAAATCAAAATTTATTAAAAAAAAAACAAGAAGGCACAGATAATGTTTGAGTTTAAAGTTAGTTGTCAAAATTTGATGACCTGGATGTGCTTATTAAGCTAAATTTCAGACTTGGGTTTAATTATAAATCATTCTTTGTCCGTTGTTCCAAAATCCCCACAACATAAACAGTATTCATAATTCGAAAATTATTTCAAACTTTTTTCCTCAGGAATTTTGACTCTAATCTCAGAAAATGACCCCCTTCCTGCATGCACGAGGGCAAAAAAAAAAAACAACAACATAAATGGCCCCAATAGGCTTCCCAAGTTTTCCACATCAGACAAGCAGGAAAAAATTTTTTCATAATTTTTCTTAATTCTTCCAAAAAATGTGCTTTAAAAGATCTGGATGAAAACTTCTTTATTTCATCTGTCACACTAACAGGCTTGGGAAGCCTTGGAGTAATTGATGCCTACAGTAAACAGATGCTAATTATCATTTGTTTTTCCTCATTTTGGTGATAAATTAGGATTTCATTACGCTTCTATTTTTCAGTAGCGCTGTCGACGATCCCCGGCACACTTAACTAGCTGCTAAATGAAGCCAAAGAAAATGAAATATTTCCAGCATTAAAAACCGTGACATGTTAAGAAATATTAAACACGTATACAGTGCACTTTAAAAATTATTGGCACCCCGGTAAAGACTGCTCATTAAAAAATTATACAGATTAAATATTTTAATATAAATAAACGTATTTGAAGAAAAACAAATCCCTCATCAAGTAATATTTTTAAATCCACGTTTAATGGCACCCCTGCACGCAGTACTCTGAATAACTCAGGGTTTTCATTTTATATAAATACGCTGCTGCTCACACACCATATTGAATCTCTAACTGACTTGTTGCCGTACAGAAACCACAATATAACCACTTCAGTCCATAAGATAAACTACAACTTTATCTCTGGCTGTTATATAAAGAAAATACTGGAGGCCCTGTATAAATATCTACCCGCTGCATGTATTCAAATACTACATAAAAAAAATCAGAACTATTCTATAACATGCAAAAAGAGGATATAAAGTCAACTGTTAACTATTTATTGTCCTATTTTTTCCGCACAGTGCTCTGTAGCACAAAAGTAACAGTGCTGCTGCTGCCCCTAGTGGCTACACTGCAGTATTACACCCTATCCATAATTAGATACATTCATGCTATTTCGACAATATTTCTTAGGCAATGTCTATAAATATTAAAAGTTTACAATTTGGTATAATGTGCATTATAGATTATTGTTTACTCATAGCAGTTTGATCGCTACTTAGATTAATAAGTAAAGAAAAAAATATAAACACGCTTGATCTCCATCCACCATAAAAGCATCATAGTCACTGCTACCTGCATGTGTATCACGGCTAACGTTTAATAAACGGCATGGCGACCTGCTGGTGTAGTGGTTAGCATGTCCACCTCACAGCAAGAAGCTCCTAAGTTTGAGTCCCGTGCTCGCCGAGGGTGTTTCTGTATGGCTTGCATGTTCCTCCCATGCTTGCATGGTTTCCTCCAGGTACTCCAGATTAAACACATGCACATTAGGCTAATTGGCTGTTCCAAATTGGCCATAGGTGAGTGGTTGTGTGTGTGTGTGTGTGTGTGTGTGTGTGTGTGGTCTAGCTATTCATCACAGTGTGGGGACATAAATCTGTTTACA
>JAQMYF010000005.1:14480204-14490355 GCA_030014195.1 Neosilurus mollespiculum | reverse complement strand
TTTAGGGAAATTTCTCCAGGAAATTAATGCAAGTCTATGTATTGTCCCCACAAGTTATGGAAACAAGACTGTGTGTGATGACCCTACAATGGTCGGTTGAGCTGTTCCGGGTGTGCCCGCCTTCGCCCAGTGTCATCAACAACCAAGTGGAAAAACCACTGTAGGCGTATTATTGCGTGTTCTACGTCTCGTCCTTCCGTAGCAAGTTTATACAAGAGTTTGGTTAAATTACAGACATCAGACGAAGCCACGGTGCTCCTTCAGCCCCCATGAGAGTTCGTTCTTAGTTCCGCTGAGAAGTATGGGCGACTCTACACTTATTCAAGGATCACTTCTTTGAAATCAAGCTCTCTCTCTCTCTCTCTCTCTCTCTCTCTCTCTCTCTCTCTCTCTTTCTCTGAGTCTCCCACTCCTTTTTTCCTTTGAATTAAAATTTCATGTTGATTCTGAAAAACATTTGCAGTCTTCAGGGCTCAGCAGGGGTCCAGTGGCCAACCACTTCCCTCTCCATCTCACACACGCAGCCACACATACTCGAATTGTGCTTCACTATTTCTCCTTCTCTTAGAGGGTTTCGCCTGTGCGTCATGTTGTGGTTTGATTTAATTATCCTGTGTGTTTATATTTTTACACAAGGGCCTCTTGAGGCGAACTTAAAATTCCGAACTTGTTGAAGGATCAGCATATGGCCCAAACTGTTTTTGCTCTTATTATAGGATTGGGCAGCTAGCTAATTTAGTCGTAGACTATTCCCACTCGTCCAGTATTGCCTCCCTATCACACAAACACCACCAACCAGGGAGGGGTGAGAGCAAGCCTTCCTCCTCCATGACACGTGATGCTAGCCACCCGCATCTTTACAAACCACTGTGTATGCACATTCAAAGGACAGTGCTATTCACCCCCTTGTATGCATAAGCTCACAGATGCCCATGATTGGCTGGTGATTACTTTAATTGACAGAGAGGTGAACATATGCCATTCCTGCCTCCAGTGAGAGCTTGGCCAATCCAGGGACTTCTGGTTGCGGATGGCTGGGTGCATCAACCTGTATTCGAACTCACAGTATCTAGGATAATAGCAGTGCACTTTGTTGATGTGCCACTTAGGAGCCCCAGCTAGGATTTTTTTATTTTATTTATTTATTTTGAGCTAGAAGCACTTTTAGAGCGTAAACCTGCAACAAGCTTTTATACATACTGTTTACAGATTATTGAAATTATTTATTTATTTTCTCTTGAAGCACTCTTAAAACACAAACCTTTGGCAAGCTGCAAAATAAGAATGTGCACATTGCCCCCTGCTGGGCCTGCAATAATACCACACTTCCAAAAAATTGTCCTATCTCACAATGTTAATGAATGAAATGTTAAAGAATCCTTAAAAAAAAAAATTCTGGATCCCGAATTTGATCCGGATCATCTCGAAAAGTTAATGGAGGGTTACTGAAAAAAAAAAAAAAAAAATTAAATCAAAGTCTATTCATATGTTGCTAATAAACAAACCAATGCTGGCAAAGATATAACCGTAACACTAGCATATGTAATAAATGTATCTACTTTGATTTTAATTAAAGTTGGCCAAATCTTGTTACATCTTGCTTGGACTCGACTCAGCCGTCTAGCATCATATGTTTCTTGGGTTGGTGGTAAATTTTTCTTGTGGGTTGGTTATACGCATTTTTTGCATGCGCGATACCCCGGCGTGCTTTCTGGTTTCCTCTGTTTGATTGTGCTGTGAGTGAATCCAGATTGCAAAGTGTATTGAGTTACCAAGCCAATTTTATGTACCATATGTACACCATATGTCATATCTCATTGCACTGCATGACGGAAATCGGAGAAGACAAACTCATCACGTGGATGTGCTTTCATTTGTTCGGCGTATGACCTTAAAGAGGCAAAAGTTCACAACAGCGTTTTTATTTCAGAGTTTATTTATCAGAGCAAACGGTCTTCTAGATAAGGCAAAGGCACAGAAATCGGAGCATATAAAGGGTTAGAGTGGTAAAAGTAATTATAAAGGGTAACAAGCGTGACTCTTTGAATTGTGAGCGAAATGCAGGGCATGCAGTCGTGGGGAAATAATTCCGTTAGCAAACTTTGTGGTGCTACCCGACTCTGCTTTGCCTCACACCTTCTTTGACTCCAACATCTTGACTCCACCTTTCATCCCTGATCACCTCTACAGCATTGCTGGAGACATTAGGCATCTCCTCCTCAAGTTGTTATGGGAATTCGTGGGCTTTTAAGAGTCTGGCTCATGTTTCCATTGTTCAGGCTCTGACTGGCAGACTGAGATTCACAGCCAATTAGCTGCAAAGATGTGTCCTGGCTAATAGACTTTACGGGCTCGTCTTCACCGGGACGGACGTGCGCTGTTACTGGAAAGGAATGGAATGAAAGGAAGGTCCAGAAAAGTACTAGAGAGTAAAGAAGTGTGGAGGATTTTAAAGTTAATAATTGGTGTGAGGTTTAGATCCCCATGTAGCTTCCAACTCGAGTATCGTTTGGTTTCTTACACGGAGTTTACAGTTTATTATCTAGTAGATTAGCATTCGTAATTTTGGAAATGTGAAAAAGTCACGTCCGCTACGCTGAATACAAAAAGAAGCAAAAATAACAAAATAGTGTAATGATTATCGAATGGATTTCAGGGACCCCTGAGGGACCCCCAAGCCCAGGCAGATGGCCTGTGGTTATTTAATTTTGATACAGTGATGAAGACCATATCCGTCATTAGCAAAGCCTTTATCATCATTTCGTTTTGTCTGTTTGTGTTCTTATCCTCGCCTTCAAGTCATGTTTTTTTTTTTTTTTTTTTTTTTTTGGAACCAAACTTCAGGTTGGGTGTCAGGGTGGCATAGTGGTTGGTACACCTTCCTCACAGCAAGACCTGGGTTCGAGTCCCAGGCTCAGGTATGTGCATGTACTCCAGTTTCCTCCTACAGTCCGAAGCCATGCATATTATGCCAACTGGCGGTTTCAAATTGCCCCAGGTGTGAATGGTTGTGTGCGTGTTGGTCCTGTGATGGGCTGGTGTTCAGGGTGTACCCTGCTTTTGCCTATTGTCGGCTTGGACAGACCTCAGCCTCTCCGAGACCCTTTTAAGCGGTTTGGCGAATGAATGAGAGTTTGAGTGAATTTCAGGTTTCACGACACGACGTGAATCTGACTGGAGGTGATCAAATAATTCTGTGCCGAATCCGTTCGAGAAAATCGCTGGCTGCTAAAAGTTTAAGATCCGCTGCGTTATTCTACAGTCGTGAACTCTACACTTTGGTAATTGGTTGCGTTTTGGTCAGCATTCCAGTCGCTGCAGACAAAAAACAAAATAAATCCGTTGGTAGCAATTACCTTGGGGCTTCCCAGACTTTACTTACCTCACAGACGAAATGCGAGACAGTGAGTTAGACGCTGACACTGTGTTCTTAACCTCCTCCAGACATCCAGTCATGATTTCTTGACATTTCATTATTAAGCTTTTTTTCACTGCTGGCTAGTGACGTTCAAGCTGTTTCGACTGAGCTCTACTTCTGGGAAGAAAAACAATTTACTAATTAACTCTACGAATAAAGGTGCAGCCGCACGATGCCGATCATATTCCGATGTTACATCAGAGGAAGTCGGACGAGGCCATGGAGAACATCGGGGGACAGTGTAGAAGTTTGGGGAAAACTTCCCAGAAAAGTTAAATATTTTGGTGGATTTTGTGTTTCTAGTACAGATTGGAAACATACGAAAAAAACATCGGCACGCATCGGAAGTGATCGGTGTAACATTGGCATAAAATGTGAAGAAACTTCAGAAGACATTCTGGACACATTTCTGGACACATCGGAACAATATAGATACATACCGGAGTGACATTGATAGTTCATTCATAGTATTGATTGTAATATCATCGGATCACAATCGGAGAACATCAGGTAACAATTGAAGAACATCGGTTAACAATCGGAGAACATTATTACATATCCGAACAGAATATGTACGTCAGACCAACTGGCTAACTGACTAATCCGGCTCGATGGTGGCTCAGTGGTTAAGACCTTAGCGGGTTGCTAATCAGAAGGTTGGCGGTTCAAGGCCCAGACCCACCAATCTGCCATGGTTGGACCCTTAACTCTCATCTGCTCAGTTGTATAAATGGGAAAGATAAAGATGTCTGCCAAATGCTGTAAATGACTAACATCAGATTATCACTGGCTCAAACCGAGATGGTGATCGGTATTGTGTGAGCGCACGTTAAGCTTGGAGAGAATTAGCTAGTCAAAAGCAGCATCGATACTACTAGCGAGTTAAAATGACGGTAACATTGAGATGTGTTAGCATGCTAGTAACATCTGTACTGTCTTGCCTAGTAAATGTTTAAAAGCATACAGATAAGATAATGTGGGGAGTGTAATTACTCTATTATGGCGCAAATCTTTTTGCTTAGCAGTGAAGAAAGTCGAAACAGTATGATTAAAGCTAGCTAGCTAACGCTCAAGTGTGTTTAGAAAAAGGAGATAGTGAGTGTTATATTTGGTTTAGTTAGACTCTAAAGCATTATTAGCACCAGATGGATAGGATAGATACGTTAAATCAATAAAGAAAAGCATTAGGAGATCAGCACCGATGTTGCTAACTAGAGTGTTTAACAGGTCGTTAGCATGGCTAGCTAACGTTACAGTCATATGTAAGAAGAAAATCGGATCAGGCCTTTCAGAAGACGGCCCTAAATTGCTCACAGGCAGTAAATAGTGTGTGTTTGTGTCTGTCCTTGTTGGCTGAATGACATTTTACGAGTAATTTCAGCTTCAATGAGGATGAGTAGCAATTATAATGTTGGGAAAAAAGCCCCATTAGCCGCATTGTTTTTTTTAAGTCAAGTGCCTTCTCAAGTGCCTGGCTCTAGTTAGTTATCATTTTAAAGCGTTCACATGGAAAAGTGCATGGAAAGTGATATGATACCGTGGAAAATGGACAAAAAAAGAAAAACAAGTTGAAATTTTTAATATGCATGCTAGATTTTTAAAAACATGTATCATGTACATTCACTTACTTACTGTTTATGTATATTTGGCTTAAGTTTTATTCACGGTTTCTTTGTTTGTATGTATGTGAGGTTTTTTAAGACATTTTTCTAAATTTTAGGATAGAACATAAGTGTAATATTACAGCAAGCCCAGCAGGGGGTGGTGTGTACCTTGTCAGTTTGTGCGACATGGCGGAGATTTGCGCTCTCTTAGCAGCCTTTTATTGGGTGTGGTCCTCACTATATAACATCAACTTTTGTCCATCTGTAATAATTTCAATTCTGGACCGGACCTCTGAAACCATTTGGGATTTCTTCATCAACCTTGGCAGTTACTTCTACTAGGCAGTAAAGTTGTGCCTTTTGGTATGCTGGGGTTTCTGCAATTCATATCTTCGGACATGCGGAGGCCGAAAGGATATGTAATCTCTTGAGGATTGTTGTTTACAGTAGGGGCTGCTGTGCACTTTATTTGCAAAAAGTTCCACCAGAGGCAGGGCTTTGGACTAGGAAGGCTTCCGGATTCAATTCTGGATGCAGGAATTTTTTTTAAGGATTCTTTAACATTGTGAGATGAATTTTTGACATTTTGGTTCATATGATGGCTTGCTGGGCTTGGTGGAGGGCTTGCGCTCTCTCTTTGTGCTGTATCTTTGTGCTCTTGTTTATTTGTTGAAATTTGGTTTGCTCCCTTTTTACCACTTTAACTTTATTTAGTGTATGCAAAGTTATGAAAAGTAATATATACAGTAAATTATTTTTAATGAGCCAACTACAAACACACATATAATTTACTGCAAATGTGTTGGACATAAATTCTCAAATTTATGAATTTCATTTAATTTATTTATTTTTATTTATCATACTGAATAATTATTTGTGCCATTAGTATGCGTAACTCTGCTTACGGCTCCAATTAGAGAAAGAAAGTTGCAGATTAGCGACGGAGAGCTAGATGCACTTAAAGGCTTAATGAGTGGTTTTAGGATGATAAAGTGGCAATGACTTCTGAAATAGCGTTTCGGAATAACATGATTGGAATTCAGGCAGTTGGCCGCGTGAAGGAAGGAACGGCTGAATGGGGCGGGTTGAGAAGCTCTAAATGCTTTGTTTGCGTTTTTATCGCGTGTAAACACTCGAATCAAAAGCGCCCTTCATTTGACTTGCAATGAGCTATGATCGTGGCACTGAGCAAACGCAGGATACAAAATGGGGCATTTTGACAATCAGCGAGCACGTACCACTGAGCCAGTGTAAACAAAGTGGCGATAAATGGCTAAATCGGCTCCCTATTTGCCGCTTTATGTATCCAAACAGGCGCTGTGAGTAAAACTATTGGCATTGTGCTCCCACCTCATTCTCTGCCTCCTCCAGACTCTGAGCAATGATTCCTCAACATTTTCTAAAGCTTTTGTTTGTACTGACGTTTTATATTTCTGTGGCGCTGAATAAACAAACCACGAACAAATAAACAAACAACGCTCCTCTAGCATTGACGTTGAAGTACAGGACGGCAGAATGCATTTCCAGACATAAGATTCTGATTTAAAAAAAGGCTTTAAATATTTGTAAGGGGCGGCACAGAGGCGCAGTGGTTAGCGTGTTCGCCTCACAGCAGGAAAGCCTGGGTTCGAGTCCCGGCCTCGGGTGTTTCTGTGTGGGGTTTGCACGTTCTCCTCGGGCTTGCGTGGGTTTCCTCTGGGTACTCCGGTTTCCTCCGACAGTCCAAAGACGTGCACATTAGACTAACTAGCTGTTCTAGATTGCCCCTGGGTATTGATGTGCGTGTGAATGATTGTGTGTGTGTTCCAGCCATTCAGGGTGTCCCCCACCCCCCAAAATAAAAATCTGGATTAGCGGTTCAGCAAATAAGTGAGTGAGAAGAGAGGAATGATGATGCACCCTGTACTAACCTATTCTCTCTGATTGCCAAGATACTGCTAGCTTTTGAGCTACTTCATCAGGATCGTTTCTGAATTATTTATTCCACCCTCACTGCTTCACCTCGCGGCTCATGATTAGTGAAGGATTTCTTTCAGTGGTTTAATCCAGACTTGTGTTCGGTTTTCATTCTCTTTAGGTGTTGCAAAAGCTTGAATTTACTACAGCGCGCTAATGCCCACGGAGAGGGACGGACTAGAAAAGAAAAAATGGGGAAAAAAACAGGTTGGAGTGAGATTTATATCCTTCCAGTCCTGAGCGTCTCTGCGTCTGTGCTAATGCCCTTCATCCTCGCTTCCATACCGACCCGGCTAAAGTGCTGACTCAGTCCCAGGGGAGAACAAAAAAGAAGACATGCTAGCTTCTATGCTACGCTCACAGACTAGCCGGCTGTAATACATGTGATGATAAAGCACCTACGGTAATTTCAGTGGGTTTATATTTATCCATATTTCTCCGTGTGTGTGTTTCCAGACCTCGAGTCTTCATCTTTTTTTCACTAATTTGATTAAGCGTCACTTTTTTTTCCTTCTACCATTCCTTTGCATGCAGGGGCGCACTAAATCAGAGCGTCCTAATGAAGTTGTGTAAGCACAAGGCCAAATTTCCTTGTTGATCCTCACACACACACACACACACACACACATATATATATATATATATATACACACACACACACACACATACACACACTGCAGCGGAGCGTTCTATTACAGCAGGTGAAATATTAAGACAAATGCGTCTGGTTTTGTTGTACGGGGTGAAGAGCGGCGTGTCGGAGCGGGGAGAATTCCAACAGTGGATTAGGAGGGAAACTCCAGAGTGAAATAAACAGCAGGACTCTGATCAGTGTGGGAGTGAACGCATATTCTGTCAAGGTTTCTGCTTATTAATGTTTATTAATGACGCTCATTAATAATTTTCAGACATGGGAAATTGGGAAATGCAGCTCGTTCAACAAGGGTAAGAGAGGACTTGAACAGATACACAGCGAGAAACACATGCAAGAAAATATCAACTTTATTTAAAGTTTTGGTCGCGTGCTGGTGGGCTAAGAAAAAAGCTTCCAGAAGATTCCAGAACACTCAACAGCCAATCAGAAGCGTATGCGCGATGCTGTGGTTGTGCTGTGGTCATGTATATATTTACAACCTATATTAGAAGTACCAGAGCAACCAAATTACAAGAGGCGGCAGAGGTGGTGTAGTGGTTATCTCGTCCACGTCACAACGAGAAGGTCCTGGGTTCGAGGCCTGGGCACGGCAAGGACAATGCTGTGGGGAGTTTGCATGCCCTCCCCGTGCTTGACTGGGTTTCCTCCGGGTATCCCGGTCTCCTCCGATAGTCCAAAGACATGCACATTAGGCTAACTGGCTGTTCCAAATTGCCCCTAGTTGTGAGCGTGAATGTAAATAGTTGTGTGTGTGATGGTCTGGCGAGCGGTTCAGGATGTACCCCACCTTCGCCCAGCCTGGGACTCGAACCCAGAGCCTTCTTGCTGTGAGGCGGACGTGCTTACCACTACTCCACCGCGCCGCCATTCAGTACCATCGTTTAAGCATGAATGAAGCCACAGTGATGTAGATCTCAGATAATTGACTTTTTGGGGAATGAACTGGATGCTTCACCCAGTGAGTATTAATTATGAGTATAATTAGAAGTACTAATTTGTTCTTCTTTGCTGCTGGGAGACAGAAATAACTGAAGCCCCGGGTTTCTTGTTAAATGTGTTTATTACTGTAGCGTCGGTGATGAGTGCGATGCGTGTCGTCCTCCACTGATGTCCAACACTCGTTTGGAGGATATTGTTGTTGAAATCTATCACTCGAGCGCTTTCATCTGTGTACTCCTTTCCGTGAGGGAGGAAGACGGATCTGAGCGCGAGGTTGTGATCAGTGAGATGAGACTACGGCGTTCTCCCCCGGCTGATTATAATTATTTCCCTATCATAATTATTGTTGATGATGGGCTGTCCGGCTCATGTTATTTTCTCATCAGCAGCGCGGCTCAGACCGAATCGTTCTCCGACTTTCTATATTTGTCAGCGCGAATTTGCTAAGAAGCCGCGCTAATGGCAGAGAGGCTGGAGTGTTTTGATGATCACAGTCATTATGATGAAGAATGATCTCTTGATGATTATAGCTGTGTCTTTTGTTCGACGAGAACGTTTCAGCTGTCGACTGCTGCAAAGCTTTTGTTTTCGTTTTTGGAGGTTGGAGCGGTTTCTGACAAAGTTAGAGAGAGAGAGAGAGAGAGAGAGAGAGAGAGACAGATGCAGCCTGGACACCGCACATGTTTACTGTCCATCAATTTACTGCATTTTACTGTATTATTCTCAATCAGTATGGATAGGATCCAGAATGGCGATTAGCACGTCCACCTCACAGCAAGAAGGTCCTGGGTTCGAGTCCCGTACTCGACTGTGTGGAGTGCACGTTCTACAGGTGCTAGCGTGGGATCCCTCTGGGGGAAAGACATGCACATCAGGCCAATTGGCTGTGCCAAATTGCCCCTAGGTGTGAGTGCGTGGGGCTGTGTGTGTGTGTGTGTGTGTGTGTGTGTGTGTGTGTGTGTGTGTGTGTGTTGGCCCTGGCGTGGATTAATGAGCTTCCCCACCTGTACCCAGACACGGCTGAGATAGGCTCCAGCCTCTTCGTGACCTTAGTAGGATTAAGCAACTATGCAAATAAATCAATGAATTAGATAATAAATAAATAAATAAAAAATAAATGGATAAGTGAAGGAATGAGTAAATGAATAAGTGAATTAATGAATAAGTGAATTAATGAATAAGTGATTGAGTAAATGAAGGAATGAATGAAGGAGTGAACGAATGAGTGAATGCATGAGTGAGTAAATGAATAAATGAATGAATAAATAAGTGAATAAGTAAATGAATAAGTGATGAGTAAATAAATGAATAAATGAATGAGTGAATGAATAAATGAATGAATGAATAAGAGAATGAGTAAATGAAGGAATAAATGAATGAGTGAACGAATGAAAAACGAATGAATTAATAAATAAGTGAATGAATGAAGGAATAATTGAATGAGTGAATGAAGTGAATTAGTGAACGGATGAGTAAATGAAGGAATAATTGAATGAGTGAAGGAATGAGTGAATGTATGAATAAATGAATTAGTGAACGGATGAGTAAATGAAGGAATAATTGAATGAGTGAATGAAGT
>JAQMYF010000005.1:14455926-14466444 GCA_030014195.1 Neosilurus mollespiculum | reverse complement strand
GATGCATAACAGCCTATCAGCATCACTGGTGCTTAACAGCCCATTAGTGTCACAATGCATAACAGCCAGTCAGGACTGTGATGCTTAACAGCCAATCAGTTTTGCGATGTATAACAGCCAATCAGCATTTTGATAGTTAATTGCTGTTCAGCATTCCAATGCATAACATGTGGTTTGTTTAGTATATTGATCATTTTGATGCATAACAGCCAATCAGTGTCACGATGTATAACAGCCAATTAGCATTGCGATGCTTGCTGATACATAATAGCCAATAAACATTGCAATGCAATAACAGCCAATCAGCATCTTGATGCATAACAGCCAATCAGTATCATTATGTTTAACAGCCAATCAGTATCACAATGCGTAACAGCCAATCAGCACTGTGATAGGTAACAGCCAATCAGCATTGCAATGCATAACGTGGTTTGTTTGGTATATTGATCATTTTGGGAATGGGTTCCACCAGCCGGGGGAAAAGATATCCATAGTCCTCTCTTCATTTCTTTGCAAAATTCCCAGTATGAACACTAAAAATGAATAGTGCATGAGACACTTCACTGGCTCTGTAATGGACTTGACATTATGTCTCCGCGAAGTCACCGAGTCGGACTAATTGTCCACGTAGTGTGTTTATTAAGCAGTTTGCCTGTATTAGTGCTGGCCTGTGATAATGAATGTTTGTTATTTGCGATAATAATGACTTCAGTGATGCTCATGAGCTCCTTTTAGCTGCTTAATTAATAGACCCAAGAAAATGTCAAAGGCTTCTCTTTCTCACCACCTTCGTTTCTCTCACCATCTCTTCCTCCCGCACTTTGCTTCAGTTTGATTCATGTGTTTGGGGCGCCGCATAAGGTTGTTATTGATCAGAGGCGCTTTGCATTTTCTTACCCAGAGGAATGATTGGTCTGGTGTTTGGATTGTTCTCGACGCAGCTGACTCTCATTAGCCTCCAGACAGCGGTTGTCAGAAATCGTCTTCGGCTGATGCGTAAAAACCGCATTTAGGGAAATGATGATTAATTTCCAGATCCAAATGAGGGGAAAATATCGCCCGATGGAAACGCTCGAGTTGTAGCAAAGCTGTTTACTAGGTGTGTAACACAATTCCCACATCCGCATCTGTTTTGTCCTGCAATCTGTGTTCGGATTGAAGCCCAATGTGGGAGTGGCCTAAACAGGAAGGGTTAAGCTTTTTTCCCCTTTAATGAAATATGAGCCTTACCGCCATGTTTGTTCAGCTTCCTGTTCCCACCCCATCTCATGACGGCTACCAACCAGGAAGAGTGACCGCTTAAAGCATGTTTTCTCTGAAGCACACCTGCCAAGTCTGTTTAAACTGAGGCACAGGGCAGCATCCCTTACTCTGAGGAAAGTACTATCCGCCGCCTTCTACATACATGACCTGACACATGCAGACAATTGGCAAGTGTTGCTGTGATTGAAAGAGGAGGGAGAGTCTGCCATCCTTTCCAATTTGGATCTTTTAGATGCTGCGCCACTAATGGTTGCAGTTTTATCTGGACTGTACGGTATTTTTATTCCCCACCAATCCAAATGGCTGAGAGGGAGATATGGTAATGTCGTCTGTCCGTCAGGCAGTCCATCCATCAGTCCTACTGTCCCCACCTTCGACGTGCGATTACTGATCATCCGTTTTTCACAGGACCTTCATATTTTAAACATAAGTCCACTTCAACACCTTTTCACATGGGTGCCTCCTTTTAACTGTGACCTTGACCTAGTTTTTGAAAATCATATTGAGGTCAGTTTGTTAAAGATTCATTAAAATTGGCCCACGCCGTGCGATGAATTTTGTCATAGCAACTTCATATTTTAAACATAAGTCCAACTCAATGCCCTCTCGCATGTGCTTGAAGGACCATGACCTTGACTTTCATTTTCAAGGTCAAATTGAGGTCGCATTATTAAAATTCATTGAAATTGACATAGGAAAATCATATTTAAAACGCAGTTCTAGCTCAACACCCTGTTCCATAAGTTCTGGGGCCTTGAGTTTTTCCAAGGTCAAAATTGGCCTTCGCCACACAATTTGCCACTGCATTGGTGGCTGATCTAGATCGATTGTACCTACCTCTTAATCATGCTCATGTAGGTATTATTTTCATTTGTACATGTTCATAATGTTCTAGTAAATTTATTTCCCAAAATTGAAAAGGTAGTGGTGGTACAAATGTAACAACCGTAACCCCGACCAGGCAGTTGCTAAGGATAAACGAATGTCATGTTAATGAACGTGATCTTTGTTTGTCCTACAGGGTTTATGTCTGATCATTCGCTCACGTGTGCATGAAAGAAATACATTTTTTAATCGCTAGTCTCAACCAGATGCCGTTCTGCTAAAGAAATAGTTCGTATTCGTATTCGCTGATATCCCTACATCTGACAGAGAATATTTTTGAAAAACTGAGGCCCGTCAGACCTTATCCAGGGTCTATTTGGTTTGTTTGACATTTCTGAGATTTTGCAATTCTGAACCTGTGTCTGTCTGATATCTTCTCAAGACCCCACTCACTGCTTGTTGTGAAAGAGATGCAGCATGTAGTCAAAGACGGACGGGTGACGCGGCACCGCTGTCTTCTTGCTTGTTTGTGTCATGTTTTTGATTGCCAGAGCGAAGGAATATAAATCCAGTGATTCGTTTCGATTTGTGATTGGTGCTGTCAAAAGCAGATACGCTGTTAGGAAAACAGATTCCGCACAAGCACTCAGATATCCAACCAGTATAAATGTACTTTTGTTTATTCAGTAGTGGTACTTAAAGGGTACCTGTGGTGAATTATTCATTTAATTAGGCTGAATCCTAATTAGGGTCGCGGGGAGGCTGGCGCCCATCCCGGCCTACACCCTGGACATCTCGCCAGGCCATCACAGGGCAGAAACACGTTGATGGCAACCCAATAGTGTACTCTACAAACGACAGCAATTGGTCACTGACACATGACGTCACTCTCGCAAAGTCGCAGTGCATTTTGGGTCGTTAGCGCCATTTTGGTGGCTAAACAATACAGCGCACAACGGAGCCCAGGCTTGCTTTTTGTGTGAGAAATGGGACATTGGTGTTGCAAGAAAGGATGCAGTAGTAATTTGAACGGTAGAACAGTTGGTCGTGGCCCTGCGATGGCCTGGCGAGCTGTCCAGGGTGTACCCCGCCCTCGCCCAGAGTCGGCTGAGATGGGCGCCAGCCTCCCCGTGACCCTAATTAGGAATAAGCGGTTCAGAAGGTGAATGAATGAATGAATGAACAGTTGGTCGTGGTGTTAGATTTTTTTTTTTCATGCCATTGTAGGCCAACCTGCATACGAGATGATGGAGACTGACCCTGACTGGACTCCATCCCTACATCTGGGCCACACAGACATTAAACCCCCAGACACAGCACGCTCTGCAAGACGAAGTCATCAAAAACTAGTGACCAGCCATAGTTTAGAAATGTGACCACTGAATCAAGTATAAAGTTTCAAACTTTATTCTTTAAACAGAAAATTCTGCACACATAAAAAAAAACCTCACACACAACAAATGCAGAATAATAAACGAACACGAGAAATGACCGAGGTTGCAAACTGTGAATTGTTTAGTTTTGTATAGTGCACCTCAATGCTTTGAGATGTTATAAAAGTGTAAAAATGCATTTGTACCTGCTTTAAAAATAAAGTGTCTACATAACATTTTACATAACTTCCCTACGCTTCCCTACCGCTCACTTCCCTGTCACTCACAGCGATCACCAGCCAATCATGGGCATCTGTGAGCTCATTCGTACGAGGGGGCGGATAGCGCTTTCCCTCAGAGTGTGTTAGACTGCCCCCAAATACGCATGCGAAGCAGTTTGAAAAAAGATGGGTGGCAGCATTGCATGTCACGGAGGGGGCATGTGCATGCTTACGCCCCTCCCTGGTTGGTGGTGGTTGTCTGATAGGGAAGGCAATACTTGACTGGTGGGAATTGGATACGACTAAAATTAGGGAGAAAAATGGCCAAGTTGACAGAACGTTAGCTGCGTAAACCATTCTGGATTTACCATCACGCTCATCTCTGGCAGCATTCTCGTCCTCAGAGTTACTTGAATGTGATGCCTCGCTGTCTCTACAAGAGACGTCAACTCCGCCCATGCGTTGATGCGTTGACATTACTTCCGGTGGAAAAACCGACTGCTAACCCCCACAGTTCAGCTCCCGCTAGTAATCTGTGGGATAATAAGCATCTAAGCATCTGTATCGCTTCAACGTATTACATAAACACAAATTATGCTGTAAGGATGACCGATACCACTACTCTTTAAGGTAGAGATAGAACCTTAGTGCCCTTGTAGGAACCACTCCAAGGGCCAGAGCTGTAACTACTGAGAGTGTCAACAATGCTGAATCGTCTTTGAGCTGCAGGTTCAGATAATTCAGTTCATTAAGTAGAAAGCTCTTTTATTGAGTCCTTTATGATGTCTTTGTGTGGTGTGAGGAAATGAGACAGGACCTGATAGCTTGAAGATCCTGCCAGAAGAGCTACAGTTGCACAATATCCGGACTATAAAATGTCACAATTACACCCATCATAAAACAAAAAAAAATAATCCCAGTCATTAATCCACTGAGGCTCGACTGACCGGAGACATGTCTAAGGAAAGATATCACTGGGTCTATATGTGTTCAGATTGGTTTCGCGTTGCGTTTGCTTCAAGTCAAGTGGTAGTACTTCAGATTCGTATTGTATTGACATCATGTATGTGACTTCGTGAGTAATCTTCCCAAGTCTTTCACTCTCTCGTTTGCCAAACCACTTAATCCTGCTATTACAAGCATGGTTCGGACTTGGTGAACATCGATGCAGACACAAAATCTTGCAGAATGATTGAAAGAGCGCAGTGCATAGCGCAGTAGCTATACAAATCAGACAGACGCAGTGAGAGCATGTTAAGCACATGGTGCGATCTGATTGGTTGTGCTAAGAATGTAGTAAGGGACATGGTGTGTGCGGAAATTAATGGCAACATGTTAGACGATGTGGTTCGCGCTCCTACAACGTCACCATGAGACATTCGACCCTTATCCTCCCTCTAGTGGATACACTGAGTAACAGTCATGTCAATGTAAGTATGTCGGAGTGTCGACTGCTTCGCTTTTAACGTATGTTTATTTTCGTTCATTATTGGAGCATAAATGAGCCTTAAGGAAACTCGAAGCTGTTCCCTTGATGGTACCACCCCAGGGATAGTGCATGGGTACTTATTTACGTGTTTAGCACTTTTTTAGGAGAGTATAAAATACAGTGAGGTACCATGGGTACGTTATGGTATAAATTGGAAAAAGGAATAGTGGTAAAATCTTAAAAACAAACACATCGTTCATACAATAAAACGTGAAATCCAGAATCACAGAACCAGAGTCCGTATCAATTGTTATTCTGATGATGTTCGTGCACCAAAACCAGAATAATTACCCTGCACAGTCCGTAATCCGCTGTGGAATTGCGGCTGCGTGCGTGTTTGTTGTCCCCATGAGTTATTAATAATGCATCATTGTCTGGGTATACAAACCGAGATCTGACTCCGTCATAAAAAGCCGTGTGTATGAGATATGCATTCTGTATTTACACAGCCCTCGTGCTCTTCTGATGGGGTCTAACACCCCATTTCTGGGAGGGAGAGGGGTGGGGGGGGGGGGGGGTTGTGTCCACACATACATGCGCACATGCGCACACGGAAAAAAAAACACCCCGTCATCGCAAGAGTCACAGGGTTGAAAATGTCACCAGCAGTGCGACAGGCTGTCACTGACGCCGCTCGAGACCCCCCTCAGCAGGGGGCCGGTATTAACACACATTCAGGCGCGCAGCAGATGTTAATTCAAACGTGTGACGTGCCAATTTCCATGTGAATAGGGAAAAGGAGAGAGTCATTAAGATCAGCTTATAGAAAAACCGAGCCACTCTGTCCTGCTCGGGCTTTTTGTCATGCTAATTGCATTTTTGGATGACACACACACACACACACACACACACACACACAAATCACCTGTGCATTGTTTTGTTTGTAATATCCGTCTTCGGCTTCCCTCTTTTCATCCCGTGTCATCGTGCCATCTGTCTTGTGTTTATTTTTGGGAATAACGTTCGAGTTGTTTTCTTAATATCAAGAACATAAAGATGAAGTTATCATCATAAATAAAGCAGTACGGACACAGAGGACTGCATTAATCCTCCCAGTCACTCCACTTTCCTTTTACACATGAACATCTGTATATTTTCTTCATCAGGTGGTTTTTACTTACATTTTCGAAGATGTTCTCGGTGGCTTGGGCATCTGATTAGAATGCCTCCTGAACGCCTCCCTGGTGTGGTTTTTCGGGCATGTCCAACCAGGAAGAGACCCCGGGGTCGACCCAGAACACGCTGGAGGAACCATGTCTCTCTGCGGGTCTGGGAACGCCTCGGTGTCCCCTCCGGAAGAGCTGGAGGATGTGGCTGGGGAGAGGGAGGTCTGGACCTCACTGCTTAGGCTGCTGCCCCCGCGACCCGAACCCAGACCAAACGGAAGAAGTTTGAAAAGGCTGCTGTTTTGTTTAGAAATTGCGAGAATAGACCGTGTATCTGTCAGTTCATATAAGGCAAGATAACGGCAAAAATAACAGTGCACAGATAATAAACTACGAAATTGTATAATAAAGCTAATAAACTAGTGAAATTATTATTTTTTTGGGGGGGGATTTTTTCCCAATTTTTCTCCCCTAATTTAGTCATATCCAATTCCCACCCATCAACTTTTGCCTTCCCTATCACACGACCACCACCGACCAGGGAGGGGTGTAAGCATGCACATGCCCCCTCCGTGACATGCAATGCTGCCACCCGCCTCTTTTTCGAACTGTTGCGCATGCGTATTTGGGGGCGGCCTAACACACTCGGAGGGAAAACGCTATCCGCCCCCTCGTACGAATGAGCTCACAGCCGCCCATGATTGGTTGGTGATCGCTGTTAGTGACAGGGAAGTGAGCGTATGCCATCCCTCCCTCCCGTGAAAGCTCGGCCAATTAGCTCCCGTGGACTCCCGGTCACGGATGGCTGTGGCATCAACCCGGATTCGAACAAACTAGTGAATTTTTGAATTAAATAAAATCAGGCACTTCGACACACAATACAAGCTTCCATTTACGTACATCAGGCGAGTGAGTACTTTAGTTTACGGGAACAGATGGTATATCCCGCTGGTCATTCATATGCAAATTACTTCCGGATTTGATGTTGCATACACGTAAATCATGTACGGCTTTTCACAATACAATGTCGCCTCCCTGTGTGCAGATTTATTACCTCATTTTTTGCTTCACAAAGAAGCTTGTAATAACAAGAGGGTGTATGTGCAAAGATATATATTAGGCAAGCTGTTATAAGGTTTGGGTTTAATTTCCCTTTAAGTGCTGCAAGTTGAGTTTAAAAAAAAAAGCTAACAGCTAAAATCTAGCCGAAAGGTTATTTTTTTTTAGCTGGCTAACGTCACCACAGGTGTTTATTGCTAGCGATCACTTTTATAGCACCTCAACCTCACTAGGGTTCGATTCCCGGGCTCGGGGCGTTTCTGTGTGGATGTTCTCCCTCCGCTTGTGTGGGATTCCTCCGGGTACTCCGGTTTCCTCCCACAGTCCAAACACATGCTAATTAGCTGTTGACTCTACGTGTGAGTGTGCGTGTGAATGGGTTGTGCGTGTGTTGGCCCTGCGATGGTCTGGCGAGATGTTCAGGGTGTACCCCACCTTCACCCAGTGTTAGTTTTTTTTTCTCATCAAGTGATCAGGTCCTCAAAGGGGGCGGAGCCTCATTATATTATAAGTTTACATTTGGACCAGTACTAATTATGTTATACACTTCCTGTTATGTGCTACATGCTATCATTGTTGCAGTATTTTCCCCTCAGCTTTTGATTCCTCTGTAATTGGTGGTTTAGTGTCACCCCGGGTGGAGGAGGAGGGGACTGCAGTTTAATGGAAATCGTTAGGGCTTAATTAGCACAATACGCTACTGATAAAGCATCTGCACGGATAATGACATATTGATGCAGACGTGGAGTAAACACACGGCGCCTCCATGCTGACAAATTAAAGAATACAAGGATAAAAAAGATCTCATTCATATATATATGTTTATACTTTTTTTTTTTTTTTTTTTTTTTTTTTTTTAACACTGAGATGGGCGAGATGGAAGAAGAGAAGACACGGATCGCACATGACTGCAAAAGTTCGGCATTGTTCTGGAGAGCGGTGACATTCAGCCTACACACCCACGCACACCAGATTTGTATTTCGGCTGGGGGTTTTTTGTTTGTTTGTTTTGTTTTTTTGGGTTTTTTTTTTTTCCCCCGAGCTCAGAGCCAGTCACACTCTGGATAATCGATCCTTCAGCACTCACTAAAGTCTGTGGGAGGCCTGAATGAAGAAAAGGGATAAATGCTTCCTCCTTTCATCTGGTTTGATGTGAGCTTAGGAGCCTTGTGGAGAGCAGCGTTTAAGAGATCGGAGGAAAAGGAGGGAGTGTGAACTCCAGCTGCGAGGCTGTGTTGGAGTGTGTGTGTGTGTGTGTGTGTGTGTGTGTGTACAGAGCTTCGTATGAGCATGTTTAATAGAGTATTTAATTAAAAGATGTGAGAAGAGCAAACCGAGAGTCGTTGCTGTCTGTCGAAGGTGACCTCCCTCTCTCTTTATCCATTTCTCTATTACTCCGTCGTCATTATCGAGAAAGAGAGACTGTAACAACTAGTACTCACAGCTGTGTGCAGAAATCGAAGGGTGCGGCACAGTGGCGTAGTGGTTAGCGCGTTCGCACAGGGACCTTCTTCCGGGTACTTCGGTTTCCTCCTACAGTCCAAAGATCCACATTAGGCTGATTGGCTGTTCCAGATTGCCCCCAAGTGTGAATGGCTGTGTGTGCTGACCCTGCGATAGTCTGGTGAGCTGTTCAGGGTGTACCCCGCCTTCACCCAGTTTCAGCTATGATCGGCTCCCGCCTCCCCGCGACCCTAGTAAGATTAAGCGGCTTGGTAAATGAGCGAGTGAGTAATTAGTGTGAACGAACACAGTGATTCCTGTGAAAGAGGAAAGAACACGTTTCAAATTTAGATCCAGTTTTATTGTCATTGATTTGAGTTGATTGTTATTTTGAGGGGTGAAAAGCTTCATGCCGAACAAAGACAGTTTGCTTTTCTTATGTTCGTGTGTAGTGTATATACTAAAACAGTTATTCACCTCAGATTTAGTGACATCCACCTCATCATATAATTCAGTCGTTTACCTGAATGCTTATTACATGGTAATTACTTAGTAATAACATTAAAAAATACCATAAACAAGGGATAATTTATGTGAAATTAAATATATGTAATTACAAGAATGAGTGATAACATTATTAATACGTTTCTGTTTTAGATTAGAATTTTCTCATCATGGGGTGAATAGTTTGGATGGTCTATAGACGAATACATGCACAGAGAGTGAGAGAGGAAGAGAGAGAGAGAGAGAGAGAGAGAGAGAGAATATTGAAGGACTGGAGTTGTTATGCAAATGTTTGTTCGCCTTTAGAATAAAAAAATTAACCCTCTTGTACCCTCACCTTGTGGCTATTAGGTCGGGATTCTCACTCACTCATTGGCCGAGCTGATCTCAGCTGACGTTGGGTGAAGACAGCGTACACCCTGAACAGCAAGGCAACACACACACAGCCACTCACACTCACACCTAGGGGCAATTTGGAACAGCCAGCTAGCCTAATGTGCACATCTTTGGACTGTCGGTGAAAACCAGAGTAACCGGAGGAAACCCATGCAAGCACAGAGAGTACATGCGGACTCCACACCGAAACGCCCTCGCCGAGCCCGGGACCCGAACCCAGGCCCTTCTTGCTGTGAGGCGGGTGTGCTTAACATTACACCACCGTGCCGCAAGTTGGGATTCTGTTTTCCTTTAGTAGAAACTGTGAGACATTTAAAAACTCGACCCGCTTGTCTGGGTGCAGGTTTTAATTTTTTAATCAAGTCGAAGCCGCACCTGATTCCGCCTGTTTAATTACTTGCTCTTGGCGTTCGGTAGACTCAGATCAGGTGTGGTTTGCGCTCGGCTGGAATGCAAAGCCGCACCTTCACCAACCCTTTCTGGATAAGACTGGACATCGCTGTTGCAGAGAGAGAGAGAGACAGAGAGAAAGAGACAGGCAGAGAGAGAGAAAGAGAGAGACACACAGAAAGAGACAGGCAGAGAGAGAGAGAAAGAGAGAGAGACAGAGAGAGTGAGTGGGAGAGAGAGAAAGAGAGACAGAAAGTAACAGGCAGAGAGAGAGAGAGACACAGTAGAGAGAGAGAGAGAGAGAGACAGAAAGAGACAGGCAGAGAGAGAGAGAAAGAGACAGAGAGAGAGAGAGAGAGAGAGAGACAGAGAGAGTGAGTGAGAGAGAGAGACAGACAGAGAGAGAGAGACACAGTAGAGAAATACAGAGAGAGAGAGAGAGAGAGAGA
>JAQMYF010000005.1:14439035-14449762 GCA_030014195.1 Neosilurus mollespiculum | reverse complement strand
TGTGTATAGGTGGATATTTCATGGCAGAGTAGGTGTGAAGTGTGTGAGGGTATATGATATAAATCAGTAGCACAGGATCAATCAAACTAACATAAATACACTTGTGTGTGTGTGTGTGTGTGTGTGTGTGTGTGTTACATTGGATGAGTGTGTAGTAGAAGTGTTTTTACGATCCTTGCTAGATAACCCTTCATGTCAAATAAGGGTCTTTAAACGAGGAATATTGAATAATATTATATTGTGTACATGTGGTACAACACTGATTGTACAGTCGGTTTCAAATCTCCAGATGTTTAATAATTTATTGATTCTATTTTTAATTTTATAATTTAATTATTGGTGGTAATTAGGGTAACTTATGACTTTGTGTCATAGTCTTCAAAAAAGCTCTTTAATATCGGAATAAATTCAGTGACTAAAATGTTGAAATATATGTGTGAGTGCATACACTGTGACGTGTGGACCATCAGCAGCGAAATACCTCACCTCATCACAGTACCACAGCTCTCCACCCCACCCGCCCCTTCATCACGGCTGAAAAATGAATTCTAACCGCGCGTCAATCAGAATCGCTCCTCAGAAAGCCGCTTAACACAAGCTGACCAGGATTTTTCATTAAATCCATTTTAGGAATAAATGAGAGCCAATTAGAGGAGCGTGGGGACAGCGCAGTGACGGCGCTAATCAGTCTCTGGGAAAGGAAAGGATTATACTGCGGGGTTTTTTTTTTACGTCTCATTTTTAATCACAGCTCAGAGGATGTGTTGCGGCTCCCCGCGGTGACGTGCACAGATGGCAGCTAAGCATAGGCAGGGTCGAAACCCACAGCCAGCGCTGGGCAACCGGGCGTATCGTCTCCACGGCGTCGCCAAGGGAGCGGCTGAGGGGTGGTGGCAGCAACAGATGCCGTCAGCCAATCACTGGCTTCCCGAGGGGGGGGGTCCTTGTTACTGAGGTGGTGGGTTTGGGGTGGGTGGGGGTGGGGGGGGGGTTGTTAGATATGCCAGTCATCATACTGACTCTCTCCCAAAGGGAGAAGTGAGATGAGTACCCCAGCACACACACACACACACACACACACACACACACATCTGTTTCAAGAGCCACATTCCTGCTGTTTTCCAACAAAGGCACAATAGAGTTAAGGATCACAGCCTCTATTAAGTTGAATTGTAAACCTGATGGACGCACAAAGCCCGCGTTCAATGGGCTCTCACTGCCTCGTGTGTTAACTCAATCTCGGCCGTACTAATTACAACACACAGGAGAGGAAAAGTGCCAAAAAAGGCAGAAAAATATCCTCTAACTCTCCGCTCAGAATAAATACTAGCCTGGAGATGAGAGGAAGACTGTATCGTGTAGAGATGATCCCTGAACACCAAAAAAAGTAATCATCATACCACTGTTTCAACAAACTTGAGCAACATAAGGTTTATTTCCATCCACGAGGGAAAAACTGAACCACTCCATAAAGTCTTCTCCAGCACATCCCCAAAACTTTCAATAGGGTTAAGGTCAGGACTCTGGGGTGCCGATACATATGTGAAAATGATTCCTCGTGCTCCCTGAACCACTCGCTCATTATTTGAGGCCCGTTTTATATCCACTGAAGAAATCAGGGAAGAAAAAGTCCATTGATGTGATAAGCTGCTCATTCAGTACTTTCAGACTTTATGTTATTGCCACATTAATGTTGCTGGGCCTCGACCAGACCAACTGGAGCAACAGTGCCATGGAGATCACATGCTGTGATCAAGGCAACGGTTTAACCTCAGTGTGGGCTGTTAATGTTAGATGTACATTTCCTTTTCTCCTGATGATGCTCTACATTATCCTCCTGGATCGACTTCTAAATAATCAAAATTTACCCTTCAGTTTTTTCTTTCTTTTCTTTTTTTTTTTTTTTAACAGAAACACTTGAATCAGTAACGTCCTAATTTTTTGTATTGATGTGGCTCATTTCCAGGCAATAAAGCCGAGTCAGGCATAATTAACATCTTTCTTTACAGTTTACTAAATATTGTTTAATATTCTCTGCACCTTTTGCCGACATCTTAATATAATGAATAAAATACAAATTAATTTAAAAAGCTCTGCTTACCATCCAGAACTGAAGATGAGTAGCACGGAATGATCACAGTGAAGTAAATGAGATGTTTTTTTTTTCTCTTTCTTTCTTTTTAAATCCTCATTATACCCCAAAACAAGCTCATTACAGACGCATATTTCTTGATGTCAGAATGTTAGACTACATTGCGTATTGTGTAATCAGGTGTGTTTCCTTTGCCCTCAGCGCTCATTGTTGTTAAATTTATTGCTATAATAAACAGAAATTTATATCATCGCTTCATTCCAGGATGATAAAAAGTGAAAAATTGAATTTACCAGCCAATTTAAGTGGATTTGTGAAGACGATTAGTGTATAATTCACGCAAACAGCACAATCTGATTGGTCCACTATGTGGGGGTTAAAAAGCGTTATCCTGGGTGGATAATAGGTGAAGCAAAATGATAGATTCTCACAGTTTGTGAGAGTCACATGGAGCAGATGACATCATCAGTGTTCTGCATTAAAATGTAAAAATATGCCATCAGAAGTTTTTTTTTATGTGTTTCTGTGTAGTATATACTAAAACTTCAAATGTGTTTAAAACACTGCAGTACAAAGTGTGGTTTACTTTTGTTTCTGTGCAGTATACTTAAACTTATACACTTAAACTCTGTTTAATGACTGGGCTATAAACAGATGCGCTCTGTTCGAATCGCTGGTCCGGCTCAAAGCTCAGAGCTCAACCTTTCATGGTTAAAATATGGAAAAATAAAATACAGAAATCTGGTTACAGTTCAGTTTTCTTTATCTTTCCATGTAGTAAAGAGAGTTACATGCTTGTGCATGTGTGCAGAGCTGTAACGATTTCAAAAATGTAAGAAATAAACCATAAAAATTCTTTCTTTTCTTCCATTCTCTTTCTTTTGGGTTTTGTGTTGATGTTTTTTTTTTTTTAATCTTCATTGACTTTTGGAACGAAAACCCCCCTGCTTGGCCCCAGACCTCATTAGAGAGCCAACAAACTCAATATGATACTCCAGGAAAGCTCACCCAACAAATCCATGATGACCTGCTCTCATCTATTACATGCTTTTCATCCATCCCTCCATCCGTTTCTCGCATTGGCAAGAATGCACTTTTGGCCCCATAGAAAAACACTGACTTTCAGAAGCCAAGCTGTCCTGCTCAGTCATGATTCATCCAGCAGTCATCAAACTTCATATTATAACTCATCCATCCCACCTAGCTATCCATCATGTGCTCCACTTGTCTTTTTTTGTGGAGCAGTTACATCCCTATTCTCGCAGAAATGCATCTCTTGTTAAACTAAAAGTATTTAAAAATCTTCATACTTCTCAAAATGTAAACAATTAAACATTCCTACAGCTCCGAGGGCTAGCATAGCACTTAATAAACTGAAATAACTCTCAAAATTGTACAGGTTTCCTTTAAAAAAAAAATCATTTTAACACCAGCTCTTAGAAGGATAAAACAATAATGACAGTTGGCCTAATACTGAGCCCTGTGGTACACCATGAAGAAATACATGTTCTTCTAGTTTCTTAAATGCTTACAATGGTCAATTTCAATTTTTTAAATTATGAAATCATGTAATTTCTTTTCTTTTTTTTTAAACCTTGTTATAGTGTCAGGGTATGAACTGGCTAAAGTAGAGTTTGGCACTGAAGCTGATGCTCTCGCACATCAGTGACCCACATCTGTTCCTGATTTGCTGAAAGTGAGCAGAATGGATTTAATGTGATTATGGGCTGGTGGTCAGTCAGGAGCCATACACAAGCTGTTCAGACCACTGCCTTTCTGCTCACGGTGCACAGCTCCAGGCAATCCAGTGTCCAGTGTCACAACATTTATACAAAGGATATATACCTCAGTGTTTATAGTGTGGAATTTATGGAACTCCACAGTGCTGGAGCAGGACAAGGACAAGGAGGAGGAGGATATCACAGGAGCATGGTTTACAGTCTTTGTGCAATTCGGTCCTGATTTTTCATTCAGAAGTGTTGAAAAAAGAGTGTCGAGACACTGATCTTCATCTAAATATGCATCTCACCCCGGATTTTTAATTACATTGTATTTAAATCTTAAGTACTTTTGATTCTTGCTCACTATAAACTACATGATGTAAAATAGACATTTGTAATAATTATATTTTTTATGTGTAGTGTACATCATGTAAAGGAAATTGAAATGTTGGACTGGATATTATAGATATATTCTATTATATAATCATTACAAATAGATTTGAATGGGTAATTTAATTTAATCAAATAGGGTGAGGTGAAATTAGATTTTTGTTAATGATTTAGAGAAATATAAATCAATTAATTCCAAGAAATCGAATTGATCCAAAGTGTGAAATATTAATTAAAGTTTCATTTTGTTTTATTAGTATAATTACGTTGGAGTAGTGGCTAGCACATCCGCCTCACAGCAAAAAGGTTTTGGGTTCGAGTCCCGGGCTCGACGAGGTGTGTGGAGTTTGCATGCTTGCTTGGGTTTCCTCTGGGTACTCCGGTTTTCTTCAACAGTCCAAAGACCTGCACATTGGGCTTAATCGGCTGTTCCAAATTGCCCCTAGGTGTGAGTGAGTGAATTGTGTGTGTGTGTGTGTGTGTGTGTGTGTTGACCCTACGATGGACTGTTGTTGTTTAGGGTGTACCCTGCCTCCTGCTCGGTGTTGGCTGAGATAGGTTCCAGCCTTCCCGCGGCCATAGTAGCAGTTCTAATGAATGAATGAAGTATAACAATGCAATAAAAAGTGTTAGAATAACAGTGAATGCTTATTCATTCATTCATTCATCTTTTAAGCAGCTTAATCCTAATTAGGGTCGCAGGGAGGCTGGAGCCCATCTCAGCCGACTCTGGGTGAAGGCGGGGTACACCCCAAACATCTCGCCATGCCATCGCAGGGCCAACACTCATATAACCATTCACACTCACAGCGAGGAGCGATTTGGAACAGCCAATTAGCCTACTGTGCATTTTTTTGGACTGTGGGAGGGAACCGGGGTACCCTGAGGAAACCCATGCAAGCACAGGGATATGGTCTCGATACAGAAACACGCGAGACCAGGAATCGCCCCTAATAAATGTTTAATTAGTTACTATTTATTTATTTAGTTAGTTGGTTAGTTTTGCTTATTTCTTGGCACTCATACTTTATGTTTATGTCTGCAAGGCTGGGCTCAATAATCGCTGCTTGTGATTATTCAGCATTTTCTAGCACGTCAATAATGAAAAAAGTTCCTCCCCCTGCGACACTATTAAATCCTATGACAGTTGATTCCTCTTTCGGTAATAATTTCATGAAGGATCCTCCAAAACCTTTTGTTTTCTCTCATCATCTCCTCATCACCTGTAATCTCTGCTGACTGGAGCAGTTTATTGGTTCTAATCCCATCACTGAAGGCTGCAGAATGTGATTTGCTCACTATTACCAGTTTAATATGTGCACTGGCTGATGGACAGTTGGATTAGCATCCATTTTTAGTACTCAGTGAATAGCATGCCGAGTGGTACTATGTCAGGCAGCATTTGGGAGGGTAAGATAGGGTACATGATGCGATGTTTAATACAGTAGGGGGGGAAAATGGATGTTTGTGTGTAGAGCTTGTAAGCTGTTCCTGGCACTCCCGAGTCTCGTGATTTATGCCAGACTGGCCACTGAAAAAGCGCCAGAATTCACTAATCAGGGAGAGTCGTTCATCAGGAGAGAGACAGGCCATATAGCCCTCAATTGTGTGTGTGTGTGTGTGTGTGTGTGTGTGTGTGTGCGTTATGTTGTTTTGTTCCCCCTGCTATTTCTTATAAGCTAGTTTTTAAAAATTAGCTTCTAACAAGGGCAGCATGGTGGCGTCGTGGTTACCGCATCCACCTCATAGCAAGAAGGTCTTGGGTTCGAATCCCGGGCTCGGCGAGGGCGTTTCTGTGTGGAGTTTGCATGTTCTCCCCATGCTTGCGTGGGTTTCCTCAGTGTACTCCAGTTTCATCCCACAGTCCAAAGACATGCACATTAGGCTAATAGGCTGTTCCCAGTTCCAAGTCCGAGTGTAGGTGTGATTGTGAGTGGTTGTGTGTTGGCCCTGCGATGGTCTGGCGAGCTGTTTAGTGTACCACACCTTTGCACAGATTTGGCTGTGCAAAAAAAACCAACAACAAAAAACCATTGAGTTGTTTGGCATCACCATGGAAACATCACTACCAATTACAGGGTAAGGTGTTCTGAGGAGGATTTGATTCTTAAAATCTTTTTCAAACAGGTGCATTGATTTATTATTTCTCATTGTAAGATTACTGCTAATAATAAAATAGTCACATTAAGCCCATGTTTAGATGTTTCATTTCAAGGTTGCTTTATTGCCTTGTTTCATTCACAGATTTTGTCCCCCCGCAATTATTCATTCTCCACGAGACCAACAGTGCATATATTTTTAATCACAGCTGAGCCTGCCGTTGCCAGTCTGCTAATTAATTAGCATAATTGTATAGCACTCACTGATATACAAGCGTCAAGTCCTGCTAAACTGTCAGCTGCTTGGAGACTCCATTATCCATATTCATGTCCACTCTCAGAAATCAATGGAAGTTATTATTATTATTATTATTATTATTATTATTATTATTATTATTATTATTATTTCCTTTCTAATAAAAAAAATGAACAACTGAAAGATTGAAGTTCACAGAATATTTTGGGGCGGCTCTGTGGGATAGTGGTTAGCACATCCTTCGTTCAAGTCCCAGGCTCAGGTATTTGCAGATCATCCCCAGGCTTGCGTGGGTTTCCTCCAGGTACTCCGGTCTCTTCCCACAATCCAAAGACATGCACAATAGACTAACTGGCTGTTCCAAATTGCCCCTAGGTGTGAAAATGAGTGTTCGTGTGTGTGTGTGTGGGTGTGGGTTTGCCCTCCAGTGTTCGGAGTGTACCCCCCTTCGCCCGGTGTTGGCTGAGATGGGCTCCAGCTTATGTGGTTCGTTAAATGAGTGGGTGAGTGAGAGAATATTTTTCAGCGTGAACTCTCTCGTACTTGTCAAGTCATGTGTACAGACATTGTAAAGGTATAACGCCGGTTCCCATCAGATACGCGTGAGATGGCTTTGGGTCACGTTACACAAACTTTGACTACGCAACTACACGTTATAGCCTACTTGCATAGCTCGATGCGTTTGGCGCTCACGCAGCCTGCGTAGACTCTGAAACGGTCCTTATGGTCACGAGTGCACAGGTTTAAACACTGTTAGCGCTAGCGACATTAGCTAGGCTTTGATTACTTATATAATATTTAAATCACTCGATTCTCTTCATGTATTATTCATGTTTCACTTCAGACGATACCATGAGCTAGCGTCAGGCCCGGATTTTGCCGGCCGTATCCTCCCGCGCTCAAATCAGATGTAATTAAAAAGTGTGATTCCTTATTTTGTCGTCACCATTTCCTGATTTTTTTCTCTCTCCGGCACCTTCGGTTCACTCTTCTCGCCTCGTTTAATGAGCGTCCTCCGCCGTACTTTCACATTAATGCAGCTTTATCGTTTCTGGAGGAACAAAAGCGCTTTATGTCTGAAGCCTATCGCCTCTACGTCTTCTTTTTTCCTCCCCCCTCTTGTTCTCTCTCTCTCTCTCTCTCTCTCTCTCTCTCTCTCTCTCTCTCTCTGTCTTTCTTGGAGTATTTTGTGAACTGTCAGATCACAGCTGATAAGAGCAGCGCTGTCTCCTGGGGGAAATGAATGGAATTTCTTTGGGAATGCAAATGGTTCTGTCGTGATCGACAGCAGAAAATCGGCTAGCGTTGCAACAGCCGAAGCCTCGCAGTATCGTTCCATCTTTATTCCATCAGACCTACCTGTATCTACATATTTGCAGGCATTTTCTGCCTTTTTCCCCTCGTACTTAAAGCATAAAAACATCTTTTCATCTCTTTAGCAAATGCTTATGAATCATTGATTGCTTGATGACTTCCTTTGACAGATATATGAACTGAAGAGATTCCTACTTGTGTGTTCTATCACTCCATCCTTGCCATCTGACCCTCTCTTGGAGAAACGATTTCTCAGTGGAGACTTAAGGCAGTGCTTTTGTGCATAAAAGGTCGGATTTGCACATTTATTGCTAATCTATTCATTCAGCGTTTTCATTCCGTGCACGCCGCTACTCTAGCTTCCTGCTTTCAAAAAATGTTAACGTTGTACCAGGTTGAACGGTGGCACTTCAGTTATTCACGCCTGAAACGCTACAGATATAAATTATTTGTTATCCTGTCACACCAAAGTCAGGTTTCGGTCCACCACGCAGGTTTGAGGCACAGCACAATTCCTGATACTCACAAAGCAAGCTAACGATCTGTGCAGTATTCCACCAAAATTTCGCCAGCTGCACATGATTAATGATTAATTAATCACCATCTTTTTTTTTTTCCCTCCACCATCCAACCTGGCGTCACATGGTTGCTTGGGCATGCTGAGCATTTAGCCAAATGGACGAGGGTCTGCTTAGTTTGCTGTTGAATATAAACCGTTCATCATATCACGGTGAGAACGGTAAATTAAACCAACGCCTCATTGCTTTCCCAATCGACTTATTGGGTTAATTACTCTGTGCTACTCAATCCTCGTTATTATTTTCCGAAAGCTGCTGTACACCATGTAGATGTATGACTCTGGCTTGGATAAGGGTGCGGGTGGAAGCGTTATGGTGTGCTAACAGCTTCAAAAAAAATCACAAGGACTATAATATGAGTGGTGTAGTGAGCGAGCGTCCACCTCACAGCAAGAAGGTCCTGGGTTCGAGTCCTTTTCGGTGTGGAGTTTGCATGTTCTTCCCATACTTGTGTGGGTTTCGTCCAGGTACTCCGGTTTCCTCCAACAGTCCAAAGACATACCCATTAGGCTAACTGGCTGTCAGATTGCCCCTAGGTGTGTGAGAGTGTAATTGGTTGTCTGTGTTGACCCTGTGATGAACTGGCAAGCAATCCGTGGCGTAACCCGCCCCCTCGCCCAGAGTTGGCTGAGATAGGCTCCAGCCTCCCGCCTCAAATAAATGTTTGGCATGATGTCATAGTAGCACTTTTCCGCCAGTGAGGCTGTCACTTAAATAGGGAATCAGACATAACGAGCTGGTATTGACGAAACCGATAAACACGCTGTCTCTGTTTGAGTAGTATGTGGTCTGTTCTACCATGTTTATTAAATTTGTCTTTTGCCAACTGCTCCCAGTGTGCATACGCCATCTTGCATTTCACCACGTCCGCACCAGACATCCTGTCGTCTCCGTCAAACTCTGCATTGGAACATGAGAACAAGGTGCCTGCAAGACACGATGCACCGGCACAAAGAAACCGTCCGAAGCACACCATACTTGTCCAAATATCAGTCAGGAACCCATCTATTTTATTCATTAGCACACCAAAGTCACAGCATGACCCCCCCCCCCTTCCCCCCCTGCTGACACCTGTGATCACTTCATCGGGTCGACGTTAGCCTCCTGCACTAGAGGATCCACAGATCAGATGAAAATCTCCTCCTTCACCCTTATCGCCGTCCCGCTGACATTTAGGATTCTTTAGGGCCTGTCAGGATCTTCAGACAGACGCTGGGCCGGTTTAACTGTTCCCGGACTGTCTTCTTTGAAAAGGCCAAACTCAGACATTAGAAAGCGAAACCTGTCATATGGGAGGGCAGGAAGGGGGGGATATGGTGTGGAAATTTAACCTGTTTGGTGGTTTGGATTTAGGTCAGCCGCTAATCCCAAGAGCAGGCATTTCTGTCAAACGGCAAAACCAAAATCTGAGAGCTGTTTGGCACAGCTGTGGAGCTGAAATCCAGTACAAAGGAAGGAAAGATTTGAAGGTGCTTTAGGGTGAAGTGGTGTTTAAATCCCTAAGAGTGGTCCTTGGACTCAAGCATGAAAATAACCCCCCAAAAAATCGTTCAAACCTACATTTTCAGACAGAGCTACCCAAAGGTCCTTCAGTGATGGAGCTCTAAAAACACTTCTGTTGTCAGTGCAGTTCCGTAGCCCACTCTGCTCGGAGATGATTTAGATTCGTATTTTTTTTTAATTCCCAGTAGATGTTTCCTTTTTTTTGAACTCTTCTGTTTGCTTCTGAAAGTATTTTCAAAAAGTCCAGTCCCACTAGAAAGATTTTGTTACGATTGGTTTAGTAAAGATGCAACCAATTGGCCAACACTTTTCTGAACTCCAAAGAACTCCATTGTATTCCACTGTACTCCAAAATACTCCACTGTGTTCCACTGTACTCCAGAATACTGCACTGTGTTCCACTGTACTCCAGAATACTGCACTGTGTTCCACTATACTCCAAAATACTCAACTGTGTTCCAGTGTACTCCTGAATACTGCACTGTGTTCCAGTGTACTCCAGAATACTGCACTGTGTTTGTGTACTCCAGAATACTGCACTGTGTTTGTGTACTCCAGAATACTGCACCGTGTTCCAGTGTACTCCAAAATACTCCACCGTGTTACAGTGTACTCCAAAATACTCAACTGTGTTCCAGTGTACTCTAGAATACTGCACTGTGTTTCAGTGTACTCCAGAATACTGCACTGTGTTCCAGTGTACTCCAAAATACTCCACTGTGTTCCAGTGTACTCCAGAATAATGCACTGTGTTCCAGTGTACTCCAAAATACT
>JAQMYF010000005.1:14413219-14427050 GCA_030014195.1 Neosilurus mollespiculum | reverse complement strand
ATCTTTGTCTTTCAGTGTAGTAGTTACAGGTGATGTTGCTCAGTTGACCAGTAAAAGCTGACAATTGCCTCACTACTCAGTTTAACCATTGAACGGGTCACCCTTAGTCATCATCACAACAATTGCCCCCCCTGAGAAATTTGTCAGGAGCCGCCACTGACGTAGACTCCTTTCGAAGTCACAATTATTGCAACGTTTTATATTTTACCTCAGCGCTAATGAATTCTTGATTCTGATTGGTTAGAAGGTTTTGTGTTTTTTTTTTGTTTGTTTTTTTTTGTTTTTTTTATAACAACAGCTCTAACAGTGAATCGCAGGTTTATGTGATCATTTCCATGGTAACAGTGTACACAGGGTTTCATATGTTTGTTCCATATTTGAGTAAGGAGAGTCCAGTGTTAGTGGTTTTATCAGTTGGAGGTGAAGATGTAACTTGTGATGTTTTGTTATTAAAAACTAAAGAACAGGACGTACCGTTAAAGGAAAAAAAATCATTTCAGGATGGTAACCGTGGCGACACTTTTATTTCACCACGCTCCATATTATTTTTCTATAACAGGGTGTTCCACGGGGTTATATTTTATAGTTAGATAGTTTCACTTTTCATTTATACAAAGAAGCTGAGAAAAATAGATGCTTGCGTGGGTTTTCTCCGGGCACTCCGGTTTCCTCCCACAGTCCAAAAATATGCACAGTGGCTGACTGGCTGTTCCAAATCGCCCCTAGGTGTGAATGGTTGTGTGTGTGTGTGTAGGCCCTGCGATGGCATGGCGAGCTTTCCAGGGTGTACCCCACCCTCGCCCTGAGTCGGCTGAGATGGGCACCAGCCTCCCTGTGGCCCTAATTAGGATTAAGTGGCTTAGAAAATGAATTAATGAATAAATGAATGAAATGTATATCGTTTGCGGGCGTCAGGGACCCGCTATCCATATGCAGCAGACCCCCGGAGCTTCTGGGAGAGGTGGGATGCTTGCAACAACAACAACAAAAACCCAACACACATATCCATTCACATTCATTCATTCATTCATTTCCAAAGCCGCTTAATCCTAATTAGGGTCGCGGGGAGAATGGTGTCCATCTCAGCCGACTCTGGGCGACGGCGTGGTACATTCATTGTAGGACCAACACTCACACAACCGTTCACACTAACGGTAATCTGGAACAGCCTATTAGCATAATGTCTGCTGGAGGAAACCCACGCAAGCAGAGCGAGAACAGGCAAACTCCACACAGAAAGGCACTTGCCAAATCCAAAACTCGAACCCTGGACATTTTTTGCTGTGAGGCGGACCTGCTAACCATTACGCCACCGTGCCGCTCTGTAATAGAAGGGCATTGTTACTTAATTGCAACTTACAGGAATTTATTTAAATCAAGTGGAAGAATTTAAAGTGCAAACCTCTGCCAAGCCCAGCAGTCCACCCACATGAACCAAAAATGTCTAAAAATCAACTTGTCCCACAGTGTTAAAGAATCCTTTAAAAAATTCCTTTATCCAGAAATTGATGCAGATCATCTCCAAAAATGAGTCTTTCTTGTTCAAAGCCGCGCAAACTGACTGGCGTAATCCTGCTAACACACACACACACACACACACACACACACACACAAACCGAGGGTAAAACATAACCTCTTTGGCGGAAATATAAAAAAAATCGCCTACATTTCACTTTGTAAGGTTTTTTTTATTATTATTAAGAATGATCCTCTGCACAGCTGACAGGCTCCTTGCATTGATACGGTCTTTTCACATGAACCTGGCCTGGTAGAGTACGTTCCACGTTATCTCTTGTGCACAGTGCTTTGCAGCGAGGTTGTGTATGGAATAGAAGAAAGGATGAGGCTGTAAACGAGCGTTCAGCACTGGCATGCCTCACTAAAGCTTTCCATCACCTCTGGCTGCTGCTCTCTGCATGCCGTGGTCTCGGCTTTTCCTTCACCAGATTAACCTCGTGCTCCGGCTGGCACACAATTGTTATTGGGTAAATTAGGAAAAACCTCCCTCGAGCTTCCTGTCCAACTAAAGCAGAGATGAGATAAAGGAAGGAGGAGTGTCGACGGAGGGATTAAAGCACAGGAGGAGTAATCTTGGAATCTCTGCTCCCTTTTTTTGGACATCAGATGATCAAATGATGGGGTTTTTCCTGCATCTTGGCGAACCTGCCACAAACTACTACAGACCCAGAGGTGCGGGAACCTCCACCATACAGCATGGATAATGTAGCACATAGCAAGTTCCATATACTAGGTACTGGTTTAAATGATCCGGGTATTGATATATTCGATAGACCATATTAGTAAAAAACCTGCAAGATAGCTCCGGTTTGACCTTTTAAAGGTCACTCAAGGTCACAGATTACTGTCTCATTTGAAAGTCCATACATGGTTTCCTATTAGTGTTCCATAGTAACGGCATGTCGGTCAGCTGTCAGAGGTCATATGTACTCTGTCTCCAAAACTTTATAACCTTGCTCTCACCTTGACCTTTGACCTAGACATTCCGAAGTCAAATAATCTCTATAACTCTGATCGGGTAGTGTCCCCACCAAGTTTTGTGGCAAAAAAATTTTCCCGAACCACTTAATCCCAGTAGGACTGAAGGAAGGCTACAGCCTATCTAAGCCGACCCAGTGAAGGCCCCGTGAACAGCATGCCAGTCCACCGCAGGGCCAACACACACGACCATTTGCATTCACACTCACACCGAGGGGCAGTTTGGAACATTCAGTTAGCCTACCGTGCATGTCTTTGGACTGTGGGAAAAAAACAGACTCACCAGAGGAAACCCACGCAAGCACTGGGAGAACATGCAAACTCCACACCGAAATGTCCGAGCCGTGCCTGGGACTCAAGCCCAGGACCTTATTGCCGTGAGGCAGACGTGCTAACCACTATACCACCGTCTTGTCTATAGGTAGTAAAATGACCACTAAATGCTGAAAGTGTATGCTAAATCATCCAATATTGACAACTCAGCCAGTGTAGCGCATTAGCTATGATAGACAGACATGCTAACTCTTTCTCCTTCTATAGGGAACAATCCGTTTTGTTCTGATTGGATGATTAGCCTTTTTTTTTTTAATTTTCAAAATCATTAATTCGTACAGTAATTAAATTGAAGAGTATTGAGTATAAATAAGTGAATATACAGGATAATAATTTTATTGTAAAAAAGAAAAAAAAATGACGCAGACTGAGAAACAAACATCGGCTACAAACATTTTTTTTAAAAGCTAACTGGATTTTCCTGCAAACCATTTTATTTATTGCGTAAATTCTCCTGCGATGGATTTCTGAAGAAATAATCTGGTATGCAGTTTGATGAATGAGACCCGATGGCCTGATCTACACCCCTAAGCACCGTCCTTACTTCTGAATTCGCATCGAACGGCCCCCTCATTCATGCACGGCTCCAAGTATTCTCGTACTGCATTGCTTCCGGCTTCACACCCAGCATCGCTCCCATGTCTACGACCCTCTTTATTTATGCTTTAAGCATCCCTCCTAGTTCTGCATTTGTCCTGTGCATTTCACTCATTACTCCCTGCCTTTAGCATTGCGCTAGCGTTATGCTGGCACTTTGTGACTTCTGAGACTATGATTGAGCTCCAGGTAGTCTTCTATTTGTCTTCTTGATATGTGGTGGCATGGGACACACCTGGCTCTGAAATAGAAAACAGAACGGCGGTAGTGTCCAGACACCGCCCCATTCCTGCAAAACGTCTCCCCTGATTGATCTGCCCTCTCTGCTAATGACCATCCGCCCCACGCCCCCCCCCCATGTCTCCACTGTTTTCTCCCATTAAAAATGTATTTATCTCGGGAGCGTTGGACGGCCATGATGAAGCTTGTCCCTGCAGCCACGCCGCCCAAGACGCAGGGCGAAAGAAAAAACATTCCCCCTCCCCAGATGTCCATTTCACCCTGATGTCCCCAGATGTATTGATCAAAGGAGTGCACACGGCTGTTTCACGTCCCATCACAAATTGATCTGGTCCATGATAGAATGCCTTTTTTGTATTCTATCCAGTCTATAAAGATGAACGCCGGTGGTGGGAGGAAAGTAAATTGAAGAGAGAATAGATGCACCTTGAGATAAGGGCTTGGTGGCTCCCCTCCCTTTCCCCGATGCTCTGGCTTCGAAGCCATGGGAAAAGCAAGGATCGGAGCATCGAAAGGGGAGAAAAACAATCCGTGGGCGTGTGCCAGGGTTTTGTCTATAGTAAGGCATATAGAATACACACTTTCCATCTTGCAACGCATAACAATATCCAGTGACTCAAAATAAGGTCAGAGAAAACTCTTGCGAAGGGAAAAAATAAACAAGGTAAAAAGTAATTCAGGAATACAGCTACATGCAGCGATTCCCGGGGTCCAAGCGAAAAGACTAATGCAGAGCACATCAGGTGATGAGGAGGAGGAGTAATGGTGATGAAGAGGACATGACGTTCCAGAGAGGGGGTTGAATCTGGGAAGATTTCACAAAGAGGAAGTGATGATGTCACAGAGAGTGGCTTTTTACCACAAAACGAAAGACGTGTCATGATAAAAACTAATCCGACTAAAAACTACAGGGGATTCCAAGCTGATGCTTGGACCCCTAATTACTTCATGATCTTCAGTGGTGTCCCTTATAGCAAAGCTCTTTTATGGACATGTTAGTCCATGATTACGTGGTATCCCACAATGCTGTGCTAATAGTGGGGCAAGGAGATTTTTATTAATTTGGCACTGGGATGGACGTCACGCACAAATTTGGCGCTTTCCATTATAGATGTTGAGAAGCCGGGCAAGTCGTCAAGAGGAGGCTGCATAGCCGTCAGCGTGTTTCTGCCCTGCGATGGCCTGGCGAGCTGTCCAGGGTGTACTCTGCCCTCGCCCAGAGTCGGCTGAGATGGGCGCCAGCCGCCCCGCGACCCTAACTAGGATTAAGCGGTTCAGAAAATGGATGGATGTTGAGAAGCCAATTCCAGCAACTCCCAGCCAGGATCGCCATTGTTAGCAATACCAGATGATAGCAAAGCATTATGCAGTATTTTTGTACATATAAATAAAACAGTGACATGTTCGTAAATAGAGGTTGGATGTACAACTGGTTAAATAAAGACAGAAAAGACAATAAGACAAAATGCTAATAAGTAGTATACGACTATAACTTTCATTCTGTTGATCCACGGAGAAGCTGTCTTGGATTTTGAGGTCAGGGTTGGTGGGGTTCCCCCTGAATTTTGCAAATCAGGAAGCAGGACTGTACCAGATACTATATCCTACTGGAAATCCTGGCTGCAGAGTGGTGAAGCGGCAAGGTGTGCCACTATCATCCCGGAGAACGTGAGTTAGGCTCCGGTTGAGGTCTGTGCCTGGGAGTCCATGGGAGCCAATTGGCCGAGCTCTCAGGGATCAAAGAGATCACGAGCCAATCCTGGGAGTTCATAAGCTCATGCATACAAGGGGTGGATAGTGCTGAATATGATGCAGACAGCAGGCTGGCATCAGCTTTATCAAGCGAAGCACGTGCATGCCCTCTGTCCTCCCTGATTGGTGGTGGTGGCACAATAGTAAAAAAGCTTCCAAAGCAGTCAGTGCCACTCAACCAAGTCTCTAAATTTTATTCTAAACATACCGAACGTGGTGTTCTTGATCCGTCTATTTTGCATAACGTTCTACTGATGAGATGCAATTAATTTTCTACCTATTTTGAATCTAAAATCCCCTCCCCCCCAGTTCCCTTTATACAAAATGAAGTCAAGGTTTAGAACATCCCATTAGCCTTCAGGGGCGTCCCGCGGGGCGGATTAACCAGTACCTTTCAGGACACGAAAAATGTAATCATGTTGGTGTCTCCGTTCATATCTATCCCTCAAGATTAATAGTGGCTTGTTTGTACTGGCTTTAATGGGCGGAGGTTAAAACCAGATATGTCCTCTATGCTGCTGTGTCGATGGACGTGCGGCTGGGGAGGTCATCGGGGTCAGCCCGTATTTGACAGCCAGTGAGAAACGAGCAGGCGGAACAGGACAGGAACGGGAAAGCGATCGATCTATCAGGTTCTGCAGATATCAGTGTCCAAGATGGTTCCCTCGTTAATCGAAGCATTTTTATGAGTGAAAGCAAGCTGAATTCTCGATTCTGATTGGTTAGAAGGTGTAAACAATGCCCAGTTTTAAATACATGTTCATTACCAGTGATGTAATTTAATGATATGAAACTGTTCACGTTACATTATTAAAAACATTTTTAACAACCAACAACTTCAGCTCCTAAGTGCTACGGTGTGCTGGTGGCATTTTAAAAGTCTGACCTGAAATGTGTTTGCATTCACTTAAAACTCCAGAAAAACTGAACAATGCTGCTAAACCTCACCACCATCATGGCATGGGTGTAAAAATATAAAAATACCACCGGAAATGTGCTACTGTACCTTCAACTGTCAATCAGCGCAGCATTTTCCCCCCTGTAGCTGCTGAGAGACATGTATTCAGAGAGAGAGAGAGAGAGAGAGAGAGAGCGCGAGAGAGAGAGAGGGGGGGATAGAGAGAGAAGCAAATGAGAGAAATGAGAGAGAAAGAAAACGAAAGAGAGTGAATGAGAAAGAGAGCATGAGAGAGTAGATAAGAAAGAGAGAGAGAGGGCGACAGAAAGAAAGCGAAAGATGAGAAAGAAACGGAAGAGAGAGAGTGAGAAAGAGAGAGGTAGAATGAGAGAGAAGATGAAAGACAAAGAAAGTGAACGAGAGAATGACAGACATGAGAAAGAGAGAAAGAAAATGAAATGAAAGAGCACGAGAGAGAAGATACAGGGGAGAGAGAGAGAGAGAGAGAGAAAGCAAAACAGTGAGAACGAGGGAGTGGATAGAGAGAGAGCATGAGAAAGAGAGAGAGTGAGAGCGGGAAAGAAAGAGAGTAAGGGAGAGAGAGGGAGAACAAGAGAGAGAATAAGAGGGAGAGCGAATGAGAGATATACAAGATTAGAGAGACAGACAGAAAGAACGAGAGTAAGAGAGAGAGAAGGAGAGCGAGAGAGAAAAGATGAGAGAGAGAGTAAGGAAGAGAAAGGGAGAGAGAGTGCAAGAGCGTGAGTGAGAGTGGGAAAGAAACAGAGTGAAAGAGAGAGAGAGAGTGGAAGAGCGCAAGAGAGTCAGGCGACTTTGAAAACGTACAAGGACAGCGACTAGCCTTTGGTCTCTGATTACCTGAAATGGAGTAAAAACGCCGTAGATTCGCCGTTCTTCATTCTTTACTACATTAGCCACAAACTCACGGGACTCGCGTCACTGACTAATCACATTGTGGAGTGTTTAATCAGCACTCCGAATAATCAGAACTCTTCACGTGATAGGCTGGAGTGTGATGCTAACACTAGCACTTGCTGTGTCTCAGAAACTCGCTGCACGGGGATCTTGTAAACATGTGACGTGACATGAGCGGTTAATTGATGTGGCATGTTACAGGGATATGTCAGTGCATATTACAGTGGGTTTTACTTCGTAAGCCCTTTTGTCATCACTGTATTCGAGAAAAACAGTCGTCTTTTCATCCAGGCTCCCAGAGCTCTCCCCTTGTCCTCTGATGAGCAATAATGAAGCTATTACCGCGACCCTGCTTTCGCTAAATGGCTGCATTTAAAGGCCGTTTGTGCCATTTCATTCCCTCGGCACCCTCGTTTTGAGAAGAGGCAATAAGCGCCATGAGACGAATGTACATATGTTTATCAGTGTATTTTATTTGACACGTTCTTCAGGAAGTATGAGGTTTATTGTTTTTTCCATGACGAGCACTAAAGGAAGAAGGACGACGGGAGAAAGAAAAAGCTAATGGCTGCCGAGACTCCATTTGTGACTAATGGCCTCTTTAACCTGAAGCACTTAATTGGTTTCCAAGCACTTTAAAGTACATGAAGCATACAACAGTGCCTGATAAGAAGAGCTTCTTCTCAATCAAAGACTGTTTTTTTTTTTTTATCCAAACACTTCAAGATCATCTACTTGTTAAATTACTCTGTAGTTTTCTTGCACTAACAAGCATTTCAGGCAAATTTTTTTACTTTTACTCACCTACTCACTCATTTACCAAACAGTTTAATCCTGTTAGGGCCACGGGGGGGCCCAGAGCCTATCTCAGCCGACACTGGACGAAGACGGGGTACACTCTGAACAGCTTGCCAGACCATCGCTGTGCCAACACATGCAACCATTCGCACTCACACTCACACCTAGGGTCAATTTGGAACAGCCAGTTAGCCTACTGTGTGTCGGAGGAAACCCGGCGGAAACCTATGAGAACAGACAGACAGAAACACCCTTGCCGAGTCCAGGACTCGAACCCAGGACCTTTTTGCTTTGAGGCGGATGTGCTAACCACTACGCCACAGTGCCGCTCGTAGTGGTTTGCACGTCTGTCTCGCCGCAAGAAGGTCCTGGGTTCGAGTCCCAGGCTCAGCAAGGGTGTTTCTGTGCATGCGTGGGTTTCATCCGGGTGCTCCGGTTTCCTCCCACAGTCCAAAGACATGCACGTTAGGCTAACTGGCTGTGTGAGTGTGAACGGTTTTGGTCCTGTGACAGACTGGCGAGCTGTTTAGGGTGGACCATGCCTCCGGTAGGCTCCAGCTTCCCCGCGACCTTATTAGGATTTAGCGGTTCGTCAAATGGATGAATGCTGAATGTATTGAGCATGGGACGGCATGAAGGAGTAACAGGACATTTGAGCCCTGGGCTCGGCGAGGGTGTTTCTGTGTGAAATTTGCATGTTTCATCTGGGCTTGCATGGGCTAGCGGACTCTCCTCTGTCTAGTGTAGCTGTAAGTTGGAGTCTTGGCATTTGTTATTGTCTCTTATTTTGGCTGCTCTGCGTTCCTGTTCTCTACCAGCGGGACTGAATACATGTCGAACACTTTCACGTTTCCTCCCTCAGGAGTGAATGCTACTCTATATCGAGACCTGGAAATCTGCAGGGAATGGTACTGACATACCCATGGGGTTGGAGTGAAAATAAATGCATGCCTCGATTCTCTTGTTTAGTTGTTGGTCCGTGCTTTTAACAGGATGTGCCTAATTTGGCACAGTTGTAAGAATTCACCTGGTTTGGTAATTTGTCTGGTTTGAAAAAAAAAAAGGGGGGGGGGTGTTAAAAGCTGATTGCTATTAAAAGCAATTGAAGGGTACACCAAACAGTTGAGGTCAAACCCCTGATGTTAGAAAGGTTTGTAATTATCGTTGAAAGGTCTAGAAGAGTGCAAGGCAGTTCTACCAATGACAACATGGAATAAATTCCCGTTTATTTCCCTTGCATGTTTTTTCACTGCTTGTGGGGGTTTCCTGTGGATACGGTTGTGTGTGAATGGTTTTGGACCTGTAATTGACTGGCGAGCTGTTCAGGGTGCACCCTGCCTTTGCCCGAAACCCTCTGAGAGGCTCCTAAATTCATAAACAATCGAACGAATGAAAAGACATTGCAGCTCGAACCTCAGCTAACTCTCCACCATAACACAGTGTCACTAGAGATATCATCACAGAACCTGTACGTTGTACCAGCATGTACTGGTGAACACAGCATTGGACACTTTTGATTGTATCCTCAGCACGAGTGGGATTTGTTGTTTCTGCGGACATCAGCCAGCCCGCGAGCGTGTGTTTGCTGGGTTGTAACACTCATTCCCTAGGCGCGAGTGTGTGAACTCGTGTATGAAGGTAGTATCTGTCAGGAACGGGTCTGCTTGAGAGAGCATCATCGCAGGTGTGAAAACAGCATCGAGGGGTTTTAACTCAGACTGTCATACACACGCTCACATATGGATCAGGGTTCTAAGGAGCGCAGAGCTTTGTTTGCTAGTCGTGGATTTCAGGGACACTCTTTACAATGTCCATACATGGACCATTGGACCTACACTGAGATGATGTGAGAACCACCTGGTCGACATGTCAGTGGTTGGGAATGGTCCAAATGACATCTGGAAAGTACTGTGGTACTGATGGGGGGTGCACCACAAGAAGGCTCCTGTTAGCATTTATGGTCACTTTATCATAACTGACACTTATTTGTTTGGCAGTTGCTTTCATCCATCGTGTATTCTGAGCACGCCCGCCCTGAATTCCCTGTCCTCTGTCCAACTTCTCTTTCCATTCCCGTTTGCTTCACCACTGGCCTTTCTGTATAGCAAGAGGCTACAGTGAATGAAATGCATTGTGGGTGGAAACACGCCATCGTTCTTGTCATTCATTGCTAACGTCAGCATGCTTGATGAAGTCGTGTTCTGCATTGCTGAGTGTTTCTCGAATGTTGGGCTGTCTCATTTCGTCCAGTCCTCCATGCTTCCTCTGTGACATTGACTAAGTACCCTGATCTTTAATAAGCAAAGCTTTTCTAGTCTGTGATCTTCCTTATCTTTCTTCTTTCTTTTCTTCCTGGTCTGTTCTTTCTCTCTTTATTTCTCTTTCCTTATGTTTTCATTCCATCGGCCATCGTTCCTATTGTTTCTTTCTTTCACCCCTCCCTTTCCCACTCTCCTGGCTTTTCTCCCCTCACCTCCCCCCTTACCCCAAACCTCTTCTCTACTCTGCTCTTCTTGGTTCTTTTCCTCTCTCTGCTTCTGTTTCTTCTCCTCCTTTCCTCTCTGTCTCCCTCCTTCCTCCCTCCCTCCCTCCCTCCTTCCCTACTTCCCTGTATATGACTAACGGATCAGAGGGCACTCCAGCTGTCCAGCCCTCTGATTCCCCCGTTCCCCACACTCCTTCGTTGACTTACTCCTCTCCTCCCCCACCAGTTGTCCCGAGCTCAGGCGTCCTCCCCTCCTCCCCCCGGGACGTGACCCCCGTGCTTGTGTCCAGCCGTTTTGTCCGCCTCTCCTGGCGCCCCCCAACGGAGACACGGGGCACCATCCTCACCTATGGAGTCTTCTACATGCAGGAGGGCATCAACAGGTGAGAACCTCTCTCATTATTAATGTTATTATTATTATTATTATTATTTCCATGCTGTTATTATCTGCGATGGATTAGCGAGCTGTCCAGAGTGTAACCTGCCTTCATCCGGAGTCGGCTGAGATAGCCTCCAGCCTCTTGCAACCTACATAGGCAGCTGAAGGAATAAATGCAGAAATTATTATTATTATTATTATTATTATTATTATTATTACCATTACTGAATCCCCCACAAATCACATGAATGCTATTTTTTCAGGAACCGTCTGCAGCCACCACTGCAGATGCTTGCTTGTTAACTGTTAGCTGGTGGTGCCAGTTTCTCATGGATTTATTTTATATTTATGTTGGATGAGCCCTAGGAAGCATGCTACCAGCCCATAGAAACTGGGCCACCTTGACCTAATTTTTAGGGTCACAGAGGTCGGTTCATCAAAAATGCCCTTTAACACGCTAGAGGCTTCCGTTGACCACGTGAGGGATACACGTAGTGTCCTGTGGAAGAACGCAATTCTAGTTATTGTTATTATTACAAGCAAGCAGGACACTGATAGGGACAAGCAGCAGGCGCGCAAATAAAAGACGCAAACACTTGTGATAGAAGCTCTAGCTGCGAATCAGCCATGTGTTGTTTTTGTTTTTTTTTAAAGGCTTGGTTCACAAAAAGAAACATGACTGTCTAACTCAAATCAAATGCTGCTTGTGTAAAATGAAAGTATTTAATTAAAACCCAAAACGCACAAAAGCATAAGAACGTCTTTGATTTCGCTTTTTAATTTGTATGGAAACACAATGATGGGTCCATCGATGGAAATGAAAGCAGGACTGAATATGCCAGATGGGAGTGTAGGCATGTCTCTGCATGTATTGACTATAAAATGCTCTATATAGGGGCGTTTCTACTTGTTTTATAGTCAGACAGCACAGTAGAAGATCCGGAGTGTTTATGTAATTCCACAACCTAAAGTAAATCCATACAGGTCCTGAATACCCATACTGCACTTTAATGTTCGGGCACCTTTCTAGACATAGGAATTGTGGACAAGAGGGGAATGCAGAAGAAGAAATATGAGTCACTGGGTTTGATTATTACCCCTGCCCAAAATGAAGTAGCCGGCGCTCATGAGTCTGTCTGATTCTGTTTGTCTGTCAACAAAATCCTGGCCACACCCATGCACAGATTTTCAGCAAACTTGGTGGGGACACTATCCTACCTGAGTATCAGAGATTATTTGAATTTTGGAATGCTTAGGTCCAAGGTCAAGGTCAGAGCAAGGTCAAGTGTGAGTGGGGTAAGTTTTTGTTGTTGTTTTTTCCCACTATAGTCAAGTCCATGTATATATACGGCGAGAACATGGCTAATTTAAACCAGTACCTAAGTAAGGTCTATTAGTTGCATCATCTATGCTGGTGAAGGCTATGTACTCCCTGCACTGTACGTATTTTCAGTTTTGTTGGTTAATTAACAGTTATTTCAACGCTAGATAGATTGCATGAGCCGACTTGACAGGCAGTATGAAATAATTTTCCAAATCATATTCATAAATTTTCATGAATAAATTCATAAATCTTTACTGCAAATGCTAAGATACTTGGCTAACAAGCTGAAATAACAGAATTTCTGCGTAGAATTTGAAGTCATTTCCAAACAAATTTTGAAGATGTTTGCTGCTGTGGAAAGATACTAACAAGCTAACCTTTTGAGCTTTATAAAAGAGTTGAGCGTAAAAAAACTAGAACAACTTTGAGGTCAGACTCACATCGACTCAGCTGGTCAAAGGTTCCTTATTAATAGCCAAACTTTAACTTTTTACAAACTCGCAAAACAGCCCCAGCTACGAAATGAGCGTGATGTGGTGACACCTCACCTTGAAGCGTTTTTTGCTCTCTCTTTTATAGACAGCAGGCAGCTGTGGTTCACTCAGGTTCTGTAAGTCAGCAGTGTATTACTCTCTCTTTATGGTTCCCCTAAAGCCTCCTTTTTTTTTTTTTTTTTTCTTTTTTTATTCCAAGCCTGTCTCTGATCATCATGCAGTATATAAACTCTGGACTTCTTAAATAAACCAGCCTCCATATTTAGTGTATTTTAGCTCTGAAGCTGAAGATATTTGGAAGATGGAGTCTTGTAACATGCTTGTAGGGATTTCAGAGTTGTATTTTAATTGACACTCATTAATTTTTTTGCAGAGAGCGGTCGGTGAATGCGACAGAGCCGGAGAGTCTCCAGTTGACGGTGAACAATTTGAAGCCCGAGGCAGTTTATACCTTCAGGGTGGTGGCCTACAATGAGCTCGGGCCGGGAGAGAGCTCTGAGCAAATCCGCCTCTCCACACAACCGGAATGTACGTACACTCATTACATTGTTTTGGACAGTGTAAAAGTTTTACGAGGTTTTTTTTTTTTATTGTAGTTTACCTACTATTGACAATTATATCAGAATCTTTGCCTTTGAAAAGTTCTTCACTACTTAATCAAAATGAGTCGTGTGCATTTTTAGCTCATTTACATGTAGAGTTTTTGGAGTACAAGGATTTGTTTTTGAACCCATTTACTGAAGTTCAACATCTGAGTGCAACCATCATTCATTTACAGGAAACATTCAACAAGTTGGAGAAACTTAGCTGAAAGTAAGGAACTGTAGGAAGTTTCACTGAAGGAACTTTAAGACAACAAGACTTAAGTGTTTGATCTTAAAGGGGCGGGGTTATGGTTGATTGAAAAAATGTAGTCTAAATAACCTTGATGGTGTTGTCTAACAGAACCTAGCCATTTATATAAATGCAAATTCGGTTTATGAAGGCTAACATACAACAAATTTACAAGGATATCTATACAGTAATCCTAATTAGGGTCACAGGGAGGCTGGCGCCCATCTCAGCCAACTCTGGGCGAGGGCAGAGTACACCCTGGACA
>JAQMYF010000005.1:14387691-14410238 GCA_030014195.1 Neosilurus mollespiculum | reverse complement strand
TCATATTCATCAATGTTTATAGTTTTCATTGCTAACATTTGATAGCTTGCTAACTTGAGCTAACCTGACAGGAATTTCTGAATGGATTTGGAATTGTGCTCACACGTATCTTCACAATTAACACTCGCAAGAGGGCTACCGAGGTACTCTGACATAATTTCTGAGGGAATTGTCATATTTATTATTATTATTGTAAATATTCTTAATCTTCACTCATAATCCAAAACGCTAGTTTATATGAAGCATTCTGACAGGATTTCTGACAGGACTTTTAAGTAATATTCAACACTGTTTAGAACCGTCGCTGCTAATGTATGTCAGCTAGCTACAAAGAGTGAATACGCCAGTTCTTAGCATGAACTAGCTGGTTAGCATTCGGTAATCTGACAGGATTTTTGAAAGGATTTTGCGTTGTATTCGTAATTGTTTATTATTTTCACCTTTAAAACTATCCAAGCGGCTAATATGAGCTAATCTGACTGGATTGATGTGAGAAGTGTTTAATCATATTTACAAGTATTTTTAATCTTTTCCCCAAACACTACATCGCCGGCTAATATAAGTTTACCAGGATTTCCTAGCTTGTTATTTTACCTCATTAAGTGGAATTATAAAACTACTTTTAAAGAGTAGGCCCGTGCTCAGAACATTTGGTGTGTGTGTGTGTGTGTGTTCTCAAGTTTATATATGGCTGAAAGATTTCTCCTCTGTCTGTAAAGCTCTTACTCCCATAATCCTTTGCCATATGCAGACAGAAACCTGAGTGGATTGAACAGCTATCTCCAGGTGTCTGGAATTTGATTACTTTACAAATGTACGGCTTTGCGGTCTTCTCGCGGCATCAGAAGAATGCGAATAGCAGCTGTGATCAGTCACCGCAGATTTGAAACCAAACTTATTTCAACCTTGATCCGTTTTGTGTTGTTTATCACCAAGGGGCATAATTACAGCACAGCACCCCTACACTTTCTACAGTGATCTTGGCAGCGGTCTCTGTAGAGTGCAAGGTGTCTCATGTTGGCTTGATAAAACAGCAGAGAGAAAATTGGAAGCTAAGTACGGAGAGCTTAGACAGGCGATCAGCTTGATAAATATTTAACATCCTCATGCCTTTTTTTTTTTTTGCCATGCCTTTCTGCCAGTCTCTCAAAAAAGAAACTAAGCCAAAATATAGACAATAGCTGGTAAGTGAGACTGCAAGGAGAGAATAGAGAACATTTCTGTCATAATGGCTGGTGATGATTGGGTGGTGATTGCGAATACAAGCTATCTAAATCAGTTTCCTTCAGAGGGGTTCTGGGCTCAGCTTTAAGGGTAGGGTGAGGAGCTCAGTCACCCAGGGAGGCTCGCGGTAAAGCCGCTGCTCCTCTGTATCCAAAGGAGTCAGTTGAGGTGGTTCGGGCATCTGATTAGGATGCCTCCTGGTCGCCTCCCTTTAGAGGTGTTACGGGTATGTCTGACTGGGAGGAAGGCCCCGAGTTAGCTAGAATTTGGTGGAGGGATTATATATCCTATTTGGGGAATGCCTTGGGAGGAACTAGAGAGTGTCACTGGGGAGAGGCATGCCTGGGTTTACCTCCTAGACCTGTTGCCTCCAAGATCCAACCTCGGATACACGGAAGAAAATGGATGAATGGATGGTTAATTCTCTCTCTCTTTCTCTCTCTCTCTCTGCGTTTCCTGCCATAATCAGAGCATAGAGGTGCTTGGACAGAGCTACAGAATGGAAGGATTGAAGAAGTTTACGGAGTATTCTTTGCGTGTATTGGCACTGAACCATCACGGGCCAGGCATCACCACAGAAGATATGCTCATCACAACCTGCTCTGATGGTAATGTATTACCCACAATCCTCCATTTGTACCAAATTACCCTCACTTTCTACAGTGTTGGAGGAAACACACTTCATATTCAGTGCCTGGAGCTAGCATTTCCTGTATGTAATTTCATTTCGTAACATTTTAGATTAAGAGCAGCGAGACTCAAATGTAGCTCAATAATTGATTAAAGATTACATACTTAACAAAACCAAGCGAAACTATTTCCTACTAAATGCACTGTGATAGACTCAAACTTGTCAATTTTATAGCCAGTCTGACACTAAACAGCTTTCCTAATATGCACATAGATTTGCATATAAATGGAGATTGATTCTTAGGAGAGAGTTTCAGAGTTTAGGGTAAATATGCAAACTGTTCATTTGGAATCTGTAATTGGAATAAAGTATTAACGAAAATGAAAATCTTAAATGAAGCTTTGTCGCTATTTCTGTTTGTCCGAAATCGCCTCACATCTGACCTTGTCATATCCCATAACGGTAACACCGTCAAGATCATCCGAACCCTAATTAAGTAATTTATCACACATTAACGGATGTCTCATTACATTCATCACACATGGACTGATCGTGGCTTCGGTTTCATCGATTTCTCACGGCGTCAGTCAACTCTGACAGCAGGCCATGATCCGGTAAAGACACATTCGACCTGCTCGAGACTTCATCGCATCTCTATTACAGACTCATGGTATGAGACAGATAGACCGACAGACAGATTGAGAGATCGATAGATGGACTGAATAGTGAATGAATGACAGACGACATTACCGGCAGACAGATAGAGAGATGGAGAGTGAGACAGAAAGCCGTCATTGCGTCATTCAGACAGACAGATGTCTAGCAGATTCCTACTTGTTTGCTGGAATGAAGGGGGGTGCGCGGTACTGTCAGGATCTTGTAAAAGTTTGGACTATAAGATCATCCACTCTGCATTCTGCTCACATCGCACTTTTCCCTCCGTCACTCTCCATTCCGCTGCTCTCCTCTTGCTGGACCTCACTCGTACTTGTGCTGATTTTCTGGCACGCTCTCACACTCTCAGCCTGTGATTCGAATGAGAGGTCTTTTGATAGTGTAGCTCAGGCGCTCTGATCCTGCAGGCCGTCTGAGACTTAAGAGCATTTTTGCTTAAGAAGGAGCACTGACATCAAAACCCTAAACATCATAGTCAGTAAACGACTGCGTCTGCATACAGAACTGATAATTCTCCATTACAAATAGCGTCTGAAAGGATGATAAATATTGGACATTACAATACAAATGGGTGACAATTAAAGGATAAAACAATTGTTATGTTGGGGTGAGGGGGGTGGGGGTAATTTATTTTTTTGCTCAAGTGCTTTAGATTCACTTGTGTCCTTAGAGAGAAGCTTTCCTGCAAATTACTTCTGTTCCATTCGATCATCTAAATCTGTTGTCTTGATGGGCATGGCTTCTTTCTGAATGACTCCGCCCCAAACAGTTAGTTGCATGATACAGTCTTAAGATGCTCATACAAGGCAACGGGAACAAGTTGCCTCCAGAACAACTCTCGGCCAGAGCAAGTCGCACCCACTTCCTTTCTTATTGTGGTCAAACCGGAGGCAAGCCGGAAGCTAGAGGGACAACACGCAAGCAAACCACTGGAGAAGAACCGCCCATCTGGACACTACTGTGCGCACGCAGACCCTCCGACTTCCCACCGATGGGTGTCCAGACAGCAAGTCGTACCAGGAAGAAGATGTTCTGGAACAGCTTGTGAAGAAGTGAAGCAAGTTGTGCTTACCAATGTCAAGTTGTTCCGGAACAAACTGTTTTCGGACAGGCAGTTGAACAAGGGTTACTTGATCCGGACACAAGTTGTTCCGCCGCTAGTACCCGTGTAAAAGCAAGTTTACACCCGCACCAGAACTCTCCATCGGAACGTTCCATAACCACACCATCCAAACAACGGCAGAGGGAAGCTCCTTTGTGAACGTGGTGCTCATTGGTGGGCAGTGCAGTTGCGTAGTAGTTAGCATGTCCGCCTCACGGCAAGAAGGTCCTGGTCGCGAGTCCCGTGCTCGGGTGTCTGTATGGAGTTTGTATGTTCCCCCCGTTCTTGCATACTGCTTTATTCCACAGTCCAATTGTATGCACATTAGCCAAATTGCCCCTAGGTGTGAGTATGATGAGTGGTTGTGAATTGGTCCTGCGATTGTCTGGAGAGCTGTTCAGGGTGTATCCTGCCTTCACCCAGTGCTGGCTGAGATTTCCTGCTAGGGTAGTAGGTAAGTGAGTGTTCATTGGTCCAGTAGAGTGCTAAGTGATGTGTAGACCCGATGCGATGGAGCACTGAAGCGGTTCTGGAGGCTCAAACACACACTATTTTGTTGTTTCCTTAAATTACTCACCCTTCTGGTTCTCAAGATACAAGCAAGAATACTGATGGTAATTCCAGCTTGATATTAAATGGGTTTCTGTCTGTCCGTCCTGATTAGCTGTCCAAGTAAAGGCTATTGATTTAAGTATAAGGTGGCGTTCTCAAAGGAATCCTTATCGGCATGCGCCTGAATGAAGCGCACTGGGTGAATACAAATGTAGCGACAGAAGTTTTGTTTGCAGACTTTTGCATCAGAAATTACTTTGTGTGAGAAGAGATAAAAAGAGAAGGAGCTGTTCTTAACATTATTAGGTGGGAGTGACCAGTAAACATCAACCCTCCAGTATAAAACCAGTTTGCTCTTTCCAGTGGGCATGTGGCAGAGTAGAACTCTGACCTCACAACAGGAAGGTCCTGGGTTTGAGTCCCGGGCTTGGGCTCTGTTTGGAGTTTGCATGTTCTTCATATACTTGGGTAGGTTTCCTCTGGGTACTCCGATTTCCGCGCACAGTCGAAGGACATGCGCATTAGGCTAATTGGATGTTCCAAACTGCCCCTAGGTGTGAGTGTGAATGGTTGTGTGTATGCTGGCCCTGTGATGGACTGGCAAGCTGTTCTGGGTGTACCTTGCCTTTGACCAGAGTCAGCTCCAGTCTCCCCAGTCTCCCCGACACCCTAGTGTTCATTCTTCATTCAGTCTATGGTCTCCATCATCATCATCCCATCTCAACCTTCATCTCCGCTGATCCCCCTATCCATTTCTTGCTAAGGCCTTCTCCCTATAATCACCCTATCCTGTGCTTCATCTCTCCTTTCATTTCTCCGTTTGGGTCTGTTTGGAACCGTCGCCCTGACTCGTCGCTCCTTGGCCAGATTGCGTCTTTGCATTCCGTTCAGCATGCACTAAGAGGCTGCGGGAATTTATTGTCTGTCAGTTCGCATTAGTGAAACGCCAGCGAATGTTTCAAATGAGCCGTGAGACCTGCCTTTCCCATTTTCCTGCTTAATTAAAGGCCCCCTGTGTTTCACTAATGAAATTGTGCGACACTGCAACTCCCTCTCTGTCTCTTTTTCTTTTACGACTACCTTATATGAGGTAATTACCGGTCTGGCTGTCAGAAATACACACTACCCCGAAGAGTCGGTAGATATGTAAACACACTCGCGTACACAAACACTACGGCAGGATCCCAGGCTGCACGCTGGAGTCGTAATTATTTCGGAAGGAGACGTCCGACCCGAACTTGTTGCACAATAACAATTAGCAGGTGAAGGTGGAGGCTCATTACCAACATGCTGCTCGTTAATTAAAGCATCTTATTGAGGGCCCTCAGGCTGACCGAACAATAAAATAAACCTGATGCACACTGGTTTAGATAATAAAGTGAAAATCACAAGGAATTGAGACACAGGAGCCGGTATGCTGATATGCTTAAATAAAAAAAAATGGTGCTGATTAGATGTGTGTGACGTCCTAGAAAAAAATCCTTACATGTGATTTTTTTATATTTTCTATTGGAAGACATATTGAACAATACAGTCAGACACTCATTTGCCGAACTGCGTAATCCTATTAGGGAGGCTGGAGCGAACACTATCTCAGCCAACACAGGTCGAAAGCAGGGTACCCAGACCATCGCAGGGCCACAACCAGTAATACTCACACTCACACCTAGGGACAATTCGGAACAGCCGATTAGTCTACTATGCGTGTATTTAAACTGTGTGAGGAAACCAGGGTACCCGGAGGAAACCCTCGCAAGGACAGGGAAAACAGGCAAACTCCACACAGAAACGTCCTCACCGAGCCCAGGACCTTCTTGCTGTGGGGCGGACATGCTAACCGCTACGCCACCATGCAAATAATAGATTCATTATCTTTAACGATTTTTTTATCCCACTCGCCTTCGAAATGTGGGAGTTTTTATCAGGTCACCATGAATTACACATTTTTAAAAAATAATTTCAATATCATTTTAACGGAATGCGAATGTTTGTGTGTTTGTGAGGCCATGCGTACATATTTGTGTGTTGCGAGTCAGTTTAACTGATTGATTGATCTGTATAACCGATGTATTTCCGGAGGGCCGTGCTCACACAGTAAACACACATCAACAGATCAATCCAAATCGCATCAGAGAGCAGGAAACCTCGCAAATGTATTTGTATTAATGTCTACCTTGTTTGCTAATTGATTACCGGTGCACAACTCGTGTTAGGCTAAAACCTCAGGCTAAAAGCTAATCCAATGACCGATTCAGCATGCAAGGGATATCGATTGATCTGGCGTCCTGTGTGATTAGTCTTTAGTTATATCGGGCCATGTCATACATACACAAAGCATGCGCTGATCTGTATTATATCTACAGCCCAGTTGAATGCTTGATTCTGATTGGTCAGAATGAGTTGCCTGCACAGACAATTTTGCTATAACAAAGAGACTTGTATGATGGATGATCGATATAAATCTCAGCCGACTCTGGGCCAAGGTAAGGTACACCCTGAACAGCTTCCCAGACCATCGCAGGGCAACATACACAACTATTCACACTTTCAGCTAAGGGTAATTAACACCGCCACTTAAGACTAATGTGCATGTCTTCGGACCGTGAGAGGAAACCAGAGCTCTGGACTCAAACCCAGGACGTTTTTGCTTTGAGGCGGTCGTGCTAACCACTATGCCGCCGTGCCGCCCAGCTTTCAAATGCGCTAAATTCGTACGACAAATAAAAATCGCAGGTTGCTTGTGAAAGAGGCTTTACTTTTCCACATCGCTTGATCACGTTGATTATTTTCCTGCAAATGTTTATTCCTTCTAGGCCACGTCTCCTAATCTTTATTTCTTCTTTTATCCCACAGTTCCGAGCGCTCCTCCCCAGAACATCTCACTGGAAGTGATCTACTCACGGGTGAGTATGGCACAAAACGCCACTGATTAGCGTCCAGGCCTCAGGTGAACCGCAGGGCTTTTAGGAAGGTTCTAGAAGGTTCACATCATCAGGATGTTCCTTCTGAATGTTTCGAATATTAACGAGAAAAGCGAGTTTGAAAGAAAATACACTGATCTTTCTTTTCCTGTTTTATTTATTTAAAAAAAATGCAAAGCACGTCGAGGACTTATATTTTTGTCTTTGTGTAGGGCGAATGGATTAGTACAGATTACATGTTAATTCTTCTGAGCGACTCCAAATCGGCTTTAAACCTCAGAATTCAACAAAGTTTTACGCCAAATTCTGAACTTTTCACCTTCTAAATTAGTTCAACACAAAAAACCAGGAGGATCTAAACGTTAAACTGACTGACGGGAAAGAGATTAAAGGAACAATCCACTATTTAGCATGCTGATGAGTGTGTATGTTCATTACCTGTAATTAAACAAAATATTATATATGAGATGCTTTGCTGTGAATCGCCCTTCATTTTAAATCAGGATTACAGGATTTATAAGCGGTTGGTGTTGTCCTACTGGAAGATTTACTTGAAGAGTCAATGTTGTTGTTAATCTCCAGCCAAGATGATTAGCATTAGCAAAAAGAGAAATAATAGCTGTGTTTGAAACACCGTTCACCTCAATTACCTGGATGATAATAGACCGCTTGGGTGAAAATGTCTAGCATCCAACCAGGGTACCAAAAATGGTTCAGAGAAGACATTCAATAGAAAAAAGGTCTGTGTTCCAGGTTTCGATGGTCATATTGTAATCATAAGCATTTGTTTGTCTGTCTGTTTGGTTGTTGGTTTGTCAGTTTGCCTGTTACCAAAATCCTGACCACACCCATGCACGGATTTTCACCAAACATGGTGGGAACACTACTCTACCTGAGTTTCAGAGATGGTTTGATTTTGGAACGTCAAGGTCAAACGTCAAGGACAGAACAAGACCACAAAGTTTTGGAGATGGAGTGCTTATAACTTCAGAATGACTGCTAATAGACATGCCTTTACGTTGGAACACTAGACTAAACTGACTTTTGCCCTTGAGTGATCTTGAAAGGTCAAACCCTAACCATCTCGAAAATCCTTAGTTTTTTTTGCAAATTTTGTTATGAGTAACTAAATCCAGTGCCCATATAAGGGCATATTTACTACATTATCTATGCTGGTAATAAATACTATGCTGCATAGTGACGAGGTACCTTGCACTCTGAATGCCCCTCAAGATAGAACTTCTGGACATAAACATATCTTAGCTGATCGACTACAACCGCCGCAGCAGTCTCTAAATGGTGGCGTCAGTGACAATCTTTCTGTCTTTTTGTAAAATTCTGTCTCCCTGGGAGTCAAGTTGAAGACGTTGTGGTGGAATTCCTTCATCTGAGCGCTGCAGGTTTTTCGATCAAAGAGTCATGTCGGGCGCTTCGCCTCCCTCCGTCTGGTGCACTCAGGTCCCTGGGCACGTCTCAGCGTGAGGAAGAGCACAAAGGCGGTATTGAGAGCGCTCGGTCTGAGGTGGCTGATAAAGCAGCGTTTATGAGAGGAAATGGGCTTCCATTGTCTGTCGATGGCGTGCCGCGAATGAATTTGCATGAGAAATGAATCGCACCCTCTCGGCACAGGGTAACGATGGCCAACCGCCACGTATACACCGTCTGACAGTGGAGTGACATCTGTACATGACGTGTTCATTGCGTTGTATTTAATTTGGGAATGCGTTTCGATATAGATTACCGGGCAAAGTGAGCGAGATGAGTGGTTGAGAAAGAGACATCAGGAAAAATTTATATTTGAACGACAAACCCACAACGCCCGGGGCACGATATTTTTTTGCCGAACATGCATCATGCTTAGGGAGGGCTCGTTTAAGAAAGAAAACATTTTCATTTTTCACCAGAAAATGAAACTGTCTGCTTGTGCATCATTTGCTACCTAAGGGAAAAGGTTGTTAATAGATGGAATCAGATGGATTGCTCATATAAAAGAGGTGACGAGGGAGCCAAGGCAGAACGGCGCAACGCAGTCTACTACATCTGTGCTGACACAAATGGCTCTATCCATAATCGCTCAAAATGCTCTCACCAGTCATCAACGGACGAGTTATAACAGCCTAACCTCCCATCCGTTTATTAAAGAGTGGCTGCTATGGCTTTTAAATCAGTCGTTGATCGTCTATATCACACTGTGGGACAAATATTTCCCAGCTAATGTTTCAGTAAATGAGGTCAGACTTGGTGAGATGCTCGGCGTTGTAGTGCTTCTTGTACCCAAAGGGTGTGGTTCAGCAAGAGGTGAAGGTGCTAACACTACTTAAAATCCATTGCAGTGCCTTGTATTATGTTCTTGAATCTGATTGGTCAGATGCTGTTGTCTGATTGACAGTATTCTTCACGTACGTGTGGGATTCCCCTCTCATGAAGGCTGCCATCTTCCTCTGCCATGTTTTTACAGTGGCCCAGAATTTTACGCATTTTGATGCAGAGGGGACGGGAATGAAATCTCAGCGGGTTGCGATTCGGAATCTTGCCACAAGATGCCGCTAGATGGCGCTAATTCTTAAACACCGTCCCTTTTAAGTTCTGTTTGAGAATGCGTATTTGAAGAATGCTAAATTTAAGAATTTGAAAATAGCTTCAGGATGGTACCTGGTACTCCGCATAACACAGCGCACTCCGCATATGTTGATTATTTTGTTCCTATGATAACATACCCCCAAGGGCAGGTGGAGAGGACAAGTTGGCTGGTTAGCTCTAACAGCAGCAGCGCAAACCTCCGCCAAGCCATTGATTAGGAAGACTATATACAGTATATTCCACGATTCCTTGCGACATTTGATGTTCATGATGCATGTGATATGAGTCCGGTTGCCAGATCAAAAGCCAAACTGTATTAACTCATGAACTTTTTTTTTTCACTTATGTCCAAGAATGAGATTGATGATGCTATGCATTAGTCATAAATAATGAATATAGAGATTTATACACTGCCTAAAAGCAGAGCTATCTCCAGTGATAGGTGTCCGAGTCTGGTGTTGCAAGAGTAGAGCGGGTCCTTTAAGCACTGAATTAACTTCAGCCCTGGAGAACATAGATAGATAGATAAATAAATAAATAAACCTCCCCTGTGTTTCCTGACTACGCTCTGAAGCAAAAGCAGGAAAGGTTAACACTGAGTTTTCTTTTCACCGCCTTTCACTTGCTAAGTTCCAAATTTATTCGTATCACCTATTTTGTTAGTTTCGTTATCCGTTTAATGGGTTCATGTTCCGTTTTGCCGTTCATGTTTGCTGTTTTGCCTGGCGAAAGTCTGCTAACTGAGTAAGCCTGCGTGTTTGTATTCTGTGTGAGTCTGAGTGGAAGTGTGCAAATGAGTGATACATAACAGCCAATCAGCATCAACTCAGTGACCCTGCATCCTTATTGGTTTTCTTGTGGCACGGATACGGGACAACCCTCCAAGTCATATTCCATGCTTATATGAGGCTCCGCTCATATATTTTCGGTTAGCTGGAATTCTTAGCTGCTCATGATACGCTTATAAAACTTTAAACAGCTCACATGTTGCTGATTCCCTTCCGGTTTTGTGAAAGAATCGACGCAAAAATCTGATCACCTCAATACTGCCACACAGTTTAGGATATAAACGGAATTTATAATCAGCTGTGTTTCAACTTCCATTAAACAGAATGTATGAACTCTGTGTTTAAGCTTGTATGCTAGTTTTATACCGAACATACGCCTTGCTGTTAAACTGTGTGTTAGAACAGACCCGTCAGTCGGTCAGGCAGCTCAGCGTGTAAAGATTCAGCTCACGTCTCGCACTACGCTCCCTCCACATTCATCAAACAAGGCTTCCTCATGCCCTCTTGCACATATATTCCATTATTGATCGCAGCTTGAAAGCAGTAAGTATCGAGTTAAGCGCCGCGTGTGATGTAGGGATTCCCATGTTACATTCCTGAAATCCAGCATCGAGCAGCTGTTATTAATCCAAAAACAAGACAAGAACTAAATGCTCTCAAAGGACGAGGTCAGGTTTTAAACGCCGGATATTTACAGGCGTTGTTCAAGGACAGGAACGTGGACTCATTCAGATCCGTCACAAAGCATAAAAGTAAACATTTTTGTTTCAGCAATGATGCAACTTCTAACAAGTATGCGAGTCGAGAACAGAGTTCGGCCCGCGGTGAGACCTTCGCATCCACAGAAAGCAGGGACGCTGATAGAGTTGAGGTCCAGAGAGACTCTGGTAATTTTCCACTCAGTATGAAATAAACCTCTCATTCAGAGCAAAACAGAAAAAAGGTGGCCTTCAGGAATTTAAAACACACACACACACCTCAGATTGGTTGGCTGCGGTGTCAAATCTGGTTGACAACACAAACTGCCGGGACGTGAACTCACAGGAGGGTTTGCCACTAACCGGATGATGAAAAGTGCTGAAAGTCGGCATGGTACAAAAATAAAAGCGCCCACATAACGCATTCGATTTTTTTCTTTTTTAATCTTTAAACTTTAGTGTCTCAACTTTGAAGTGGCTTTACCTCACCACCAGAATGATAGGATGATATGATGTCATCTCTGAATTCTCAAACATGATTGGTCAGAGGGTGTGGATGTAAGTTAGCTTGTCTTATTTCTGATTACAGGTTTGTTTCCGGTACTTTACTGTTTCTATAGTTACCGCTCCTTCACAGGGACTATAATGTATGTAATGCCTAAAAGAAGGTCGACATAATCTCAAGATAGTAATAAATAAATGAATGAATTAATTTGCAGTTATTTTATTAGAAAATCCATTGTTTTTCTTATATTTCTTGGCAGTATGCTGGTAGCTACATAGCGCTTAGCTCTGCTCGAAGCATGCAGGGCTCACCTGACCGGCTCACCTGACCGACTCACCTGACTGGCTCACCTGACCTGCCTCTGTAATGGTTAAAAAATAAATAAAAAATTTCAGATTTTGTTTACTTTATGCTCCCATGTAGTATGTACTAAAACAATTATTTGCCCCAGGCTCGGTGGATGTTGTTGAATTGAATAACCCTTTGTTTCGTCTCACAAATTTTTTAGCGACATCCACCTCACTTTCAGTGCAAAACTGTTCATTTAAATCAAATTCCAAGATGTGTTTATATTACAGTATCAAAAACACGCAACATTTGTACTGATTAATAATACAGTAACACGTCCTGTGTTCATAATGCATTTCACTAAGTGCATTTGTCATAATTTACCTAGCACACTTTATGGAGCCTATCTCAGCCAACACTGGGCGAAGGCGGGGTACACCATGAACAGCTCGCCAGACCGTCGTAGGTCCAACTTACACACAACCATTCACACATAGGGGCAATTTGGAACAGCCACTTAGCCTAATGTGCATGTCTTTGGACTGTCGGAGGAAACCGGAGTACCTGGAGGAAACCCATGCAGGCATGGGTGGGAACATGCAAACTCCACACAGAAATGCCCTCGCCGAGCCTGGGACTCAAACCCAGGACCTTCCTGCTGTGCGGCAGACGTGCTAACTACTACACAACCGTACCACCCACATTTTACTGTATATTTATAATATGATATCTCTCTGCATGAGAATTGAGGTCAGGACAAACCTTGTAAAATGAGACTCAGGTTTCAGACACAAACTTCAGAGTCTTTTGCTCGGCGCAACACATGTGAGCGCCTTTCTGCTGTTGAATTAAGCCATAGCCGTTTCACATCGCACTGTAAAGCCGGATTTTATGCATCACCGTCGCGGTGCGGCGCAAATCAGGATGAGACGTGTTTTTGCACGGCCGGATGATGAATGAACTCGAAGAGTGTTTTGACAGCAGTCATCACTGGTTAGCTCGCACCGACACTATCACAGGCAGCCGATGAAGAGTCGGCCATGGAATTGAATGGTAAACCTTTAAAAAAAAGAAAAAGAAAAAAAGAAAAAAAAAGAAAAGAAACCTGTGGACATTGAGCCGGAAATGCGATGTCCAAATTCCAAAAGTAATTTCTCTGTCCCCTGTCTCTCCCTCGCTCTCGCTCAATGCACATGCCAAAGGAAAATGGGGGCCACGCCATTCTAGGCTAATTTGCTCTGTTCAACACGGGATAATTAGCCAATCCAAGCCAAAATGACACTCAGTTTCTACTTTAATGGTTCCCAGTATCTCTGGCTCACACTCACACACACACACACACATCTGTGTCTGTGTGACCTGCTGTAATCAATTAAGAAAACCATCCCAAACCTGGAGAACAGGTGCCAGCGAACGTTAATGAATTCATCCTCATCAACAGGCCTAGCGCACCATGCTAACCGAATAAGCAACACCTCCTTTAGCTAATGAATGAGCTCGCCACTGCAGTCGAAAGCTTATTGAAAAACAAACTGTGGGCCAGTGAAGTGTCTTGTTTCTGTATTCTGTGGAGTTTTGTTTTAGTCAGGCTGGGACTGGATGGACAAGGGTTGCTAGTCGAGCACTGGCGGGGAAAAAAAAATCATAAAGGTAAAAACGAAATATTGAGAAGGTTCAGTTTAACCACGGTGTACTCGGCGTGTTTTGGAACAGCATGGCATGAATTTTAATTGCTTTATTTGCATGTTAACAGGCTTGCTCAGGGGGCGATTCCCCCTCCTCTGCAGATGGCAAGGCTACCACTACCACCACCACCACCACGACTACCGCCACTAGCATCTTCCCCCTCATCCCACCCCTTCTTCCATCAGCCAGCAAGCATTAACAGCGACCGCCCCAAGCCTGTGTGAGAATATGTCTCATAGTTAGAGAAAAGGAGGCGTGGCTAATAAGTTTCACAGTTAGAGTAAAGGAGGCGTGGCCAATATGTGTCACGGTTAGCGGTAAGGAGGCGTGGTCAATATGTCTCGCAGTGAAAAAGGGGTGTTGCCAATATGTTTTGCAGTTCGACTAATAGAGGTGTGGCAAATATTTCTCGCATTTAGAATAAACAAGTCGTGGCCAATATGTCTCACAGTTCGAGTAAAGGAGGTGTGGCAGTATATCTCACAGTTCGAGTCAAGTAGGCGTGGTTTAAATGTGGTCTGGCTTTTGTTGCCGTCAGTCTCAGTGAAGGAGGTGTGGCCTCTGCACTTGACATATTCAGGTTAGGATGTCTGCTCAATACCAGTAGGGTAGTAGGTGTGGCCTCTGTCTGTTGGCATCACAGAGGTAGGTGTGGCTTCTATTTGTCAGCTCCATTGAAGTGGGTGTGGTTTCTGTCTTTCAGATCCAATAAAGTGGGCGTGGCTTCTGTCTTTCCGCTCCCGTAAAGTAGGTGTGGCCTCTGTCTGCCAGTATTACAAAAGTCGTTGTAGCTATTGTCTGTCCATTCCGGCAATGTAGGTGTGGCCTCTGTGTCTCAGTTTCTGTAAAGTTGAAAAGTTCGCTAAAAGTCTTTGTTATTTATAGTAAAGTAGGCATTATTCCTAGTAAATAAGGTGTGGCTTCTCTTTGTCAGTCACACTAAAGAAAATATTACTACAAAGTGGTTATACCGTCTGTATGTTTCTGCTGTGAAGAGAAAGAATTTAAGAAAACCAGGGTTCATCATGACAAATATTTAATCATATCACTGAGGTCAGTGAGTTGTCTTGACAGACCTGACACTAATTAAGGTTATGGAGAACTTTGCTCTGGAATGAGAGAGAGAGAGAGAGAGAGAGAGAGAGAGAGAGAGAACGAGAGCAGGAGGGCTTGAACTGTGTTTACATGGTGATCTTTTCCATAAATGAAGTGCTAGTTCTGCATGGCTGACGTTGTTGTGCCCATGCTAAAGACCCTGTCAAAGCAATTAATTTCCCCCTCCACTTTACTGAGCAATTAAACGCTCTTCTCTGAGTAATTACAACACACACACACAAACCCACACACACACACACACACACACACACACACACACATACAGGATGCAAAGTAGAGGGGAAAACTTTCAATCTGCACTCTTACTTTACTCACCACTACTCAAGTCTCCGAACTCGAGAGGAGGAAAACTTCAGTGAGGTGTCGAAAGAGGGACATCTGGACCTCACTGCTTAAGCTGATGCCCCTGCAACCCGACCCCGGATCAAGTGGAAAATGATGATGATGATGATTTTTAAAATGTAATATTTAAAAATAAACAAGATCACCAGCCCTCCACCAAGACCCCCGACATCTCCACAGTCATCCCAGGACCGCAGTATAAAGCATAACCATGTGATTTCCAAATTTCCTTCCTTTTCATGAGTGTTTTCTTTTCATTCTCATCACTTTCAGAGTATTAAAGTGAGCTGGCAGCCTCCTCCTGCCAACGCGCAGAATGGCTTCATCACCGGATATAAGATCCGTTACCGTAAAACAGGCCGGCGAGGAGAGCAGGAGGCCATTGAACCCAACAACCTGTGGTATCTTTTCACAGGTGAGAGGTTTATCAGTTCATCTGTCCCTTATTTACTCCATCTATTTATTATTTTTGCTATCATTACCTCTGCCAGGAGGTTGTTTTCACCTGTGTTGGTTTGTTAGTTAGTGTGCAGTATAACTCAAACTTGCACAGATTTTAATGGATTTTTTTTCTAGAGAAGGGCATGACACAAGTACCAAACCATTACATTTTGGAGGTGATCCATGATTTTAATAAAAATAAAAATCAGTTCTTTAACATGGGGCAAAATGTTCTTTAGGCACCCACTAGGGGGAGACATTTCATTATAACTTTGACAAGTTATAATAATGAAACCTGCAGATTTTTAGTTTTAATCAATGCACTTGTCACTCTCATCCATTTGTGCCCGGCAGTAGTACCTTGCATTCTATGATTTCCCCTCTACTTGATATTATCATCATTATTATTATTATTATTATTATTATTATTGAAAAATCAACAAGGTTTAAATAAATACCCCTGAAACACACTGTATGCATCACTGTCCCCACTTACGTGTAGGTAAAATGTGGAAAAGGTTTTGTAAAATGTGTAAATTTCCCTATTTTTATTTTTAAGATGCAGTTGATGCTGTGAACTAAAATGTGTGTTTTTGTATCAGTGAAGGGCAATAAAGCCCCGGGGCCTGATTGTTTTCTGTACTGAATGGAATAAAGGGATTTGCGCTTTGCACATTACTGATACAGAATATCGCTTTCATCAAAAGAGTTATATATACATTTATTTTTTATGTTCGAAGGAGCCATAAAGAGAGAGGAAGCAAAACAGGATTATATTTAACCGCTTCCATACACCTTCAGCATTTATCACAGTGTTAAAGTTGCAGTAATATTTTTAATATTTTAATGGTTGGACCTGTAGTGAAATTAAAGGAAAGTTACAGCTAAATCTAAATTACTGCAAAAAATAAAAATAAAAAAAGGAAAAGATGGTTTGAAGATGAAAATCTGTTCCTGGTTAAATAATGCAGAGTGTATAAAGGTATGAACGGTAATATAGATTTAATCACTGATTAAAAGCCGAGCTCCTGATAGATGACTCTACCGATCCGGTATATATTAATATTAAATAATTGTGTCGCCTGTCAGCAAAGCTGGAGTGACACAGAGGGACAGAGGGATAAATCGCACCTGCTCCTCAGTCACTCAACCAAACTTTCACAGAATCGTATTTACATCATACTATAATATAATATGGGGCTGGCGGCATAGTGGTTAGGGTGCTGGGCTCATGATCAGGAGGACGTGGGTTCGAATCCCTGTAAGACCCCCACCGTGCTACGACCCCTGGATTTGGTCTTAGCCACAAGCGTGCCTCTGTCCACCCAGCAGTATAAATGGGTACCAGTAAAAATATATACTGGGAAGGTAACCTGTGATGGACTAGAGTCCCATCCAGGAGGAGTTGAACTCCTAGTCGCTTGACGCTACAGAAAGCGAAGAGAAGCACCACCCTGATGAGCCACTAGGCTCCGGTGTAAAAGCCCAACAGACTTATAATATAGTGCATCTCCTCTTTTTATATTTACCTTTCTGTAGGTTTCCTAAATACTACATAATATTTCAGTGTTAGTGGAAATAAGCAGTGCAGGCAACACAAATCTTTTGTTGTTGTTGTTTGGATGTTGATTCGGGCTGGCATGGTGGCGTAGTGGTTAGCACGTCCACCTCACAGAAAGAAGGTCCTGGGTTTGAGTCCCGGGGCGTTTTTGTGTGGAGTTTTGTTTTCTCCGTGCCTGTGTGGGCTTCCTCTGGGTACACCAGTTTCCTCCCACAGTCCAAAGACATGCACGGTAGGCTAATTGGCTGTTTTAAATTGCCCCTTGTTGTGAGTGTGAGTGTGAATGGTTGTGTGTGTTGGGCCTGTGATGTAAGCTGCCTTCGCCCAGTGTCGGCTGAGATAGGCTCCAGGTTTAAAAGTAATTTGTTTGGTATAAATTCCCGCATGTCAGCACGAGACAAGTTCCTGCCAACCAGTGAACAGCATTGTGATGCATACAGACAGATGGACAGGTACCACAACGAGCTGTGAAAAATCAAGTTGAAGGAGCTCTTAAGAAGGAGCTCCACTCCGCTATAAAATTATTTCAATTTGTTGTTGTTTGGATGTTGTTTTGGTAAACTTTTTAAAAATAAAATTTATAGTAAAATAGTATTTAATGCCTTTGCACACACAGGAGTTTTGTTAATAATGAAGAGGCCGTGTTGTGCCTTGTTGTGCTGTAATCATTTCATAGAGATGTCCAGTATTTTTTTAATAATATCCACCTGGTATCTAAAGGTACTATAGCTATCACGCAGCATGGAGACGTTTGTGTGTTTTACAGCGCAAGATTATCATCTGTGCCTTTCTCAGCAGAAGAAGTTGGTCACCGTGACCCATACGGACACCAACAGCATGTGTTGTCTTAGCCACAGGCTCCAGGACGCGGAGAAAGACCAGCGATCGCTGACACACATGAGCTGATTCTAATGTGACAGTGTTTATTTGAATAGAGTTACTGAATTTAGAATTAATATAATATTCATAACCATAATTCCCGAGATGATATCTCACCACGTTTTCATTTCCTAAGGGGTTCATTTCACGCTGGCGGTCGTGCATGCTATGCTAATTCTTGACACTCTGGGGCATTCAGACATGACTACGCCCCACTCGAATAATTGCTGCTTTATATCTCCGTCGGTGATGGAAATGCACCGTGATCCGTCTAGATGAGACGGCGAGACCTTGCTTACCTTGCTGCCTTGAATGATGGTGTTTACTAATTACAATCCTGCATGCTAATCTCCTGATTCGTTATCTCGTTCATGCATTTTACTCTAGTTTTTTTTTTTTTTTTCTCCGTCACTCTTTTTTTGCAGGGCTGGAAAAAGGCAGTCAGTACAGCTTTCAAGTGGCGGCCATGACGGTCAATGGGACAGGTCCTAGCAGCGAATGGTACTCTGCAGAAACGCCGGAAAACGACCTTGATGGTGCGTATTATAAAACACCAGTCACGCGCATGCAATACACATTCTACCTTCCTGCCTTATCCTCCCTGAGGCCAAGTACAAACCTAATCATAACACCTGTTTGCCCCCCACTGCTTTCCTTCGGCACGTCTAAGACAATTAAATATTTATACCACCATTATGTTTACTTTGCTCACCCATAACATTTGGCAAAGTACACATTTTGCCTAACAAACAAACTAGCCTGCGGCACTGACGCTAGCAGGCCATCCTTAGCCCCACCCGTCTGAATGTGAGACGTGCTTTCTTACTGATCACACAGCAGCTGTTTTGGGCTGCTTCCAAATCGGCTTCATCTTTCAAGGCTCTTTTGGGCGCCTTCGTTGCCAATCTGCTCTCGTAAGTGTGTTAGCAGGAGCAGCTGATGCCAGGGTTGTTCCCAGGGCCACTCCGGGGTGATTGTATCTGATAGGTCTATGAGTAACAGGCTCTAAGTAGCTAGCGAGTCTTTTGCCAGGCATCTTGGCTGACATCTGATTGATTTTTAATACCTGTATAAAGTAAATCCTCTATTCTGTACGCCGCGCATACACGTATTGTCTGCTTTTACTAGCACAGCTCTTGCGTTTTGTGTTGGCATTGTATTGTGTGTCTGTGTGTTTTGCAGAGACCCAGGTTCCGAACCAACCGAGCTCCCTGCATGTCCGTCCCCTTCCCAATAGCATCATCATGAGCTGGACGCCCCCACTGAACCCCAACATTTTGGTGAGGGGTTACATCATTGGCTATGGCGTTGGGAGTCCCTATGCTGACACGGTGCGAGTGGACAGCAAGCAGCGCTACTACTCCATTGAAAACTTGGGTAAGACTTCTCGATAATGCACGCAACTGTATTGGACATCAGAATGAAGGGGTTAAATTTACTGACTTAATTTAGAACAGGGGGGCAGGACGGTGGCGTAGTGGTTAGCATGTCCACCTCACAGCAGGAAGCTAGTGGATTCCCGGTGAGGTGGAGTTTGCTTGTTCTTTCTGTGCTTGCATAGGTGTCCTCTGGGTACCCCGGTTTCCTCCGACACAACCCCCTGGTTTGCTCCGTGTTGAAGCCTGTATGAGCCGACTCTGATCGAACAGCTCACCAGACCATCACAAGGCCAACACTCACACCTTGGGGCAATTTGGAACAGCCAGTTTAACCTACTGTGCATGTCTTTGGACTGTGGGAGGAAACTGGGGTACCCTGAGGAAACCCACGCATGCAAGCTCCACACAGAAACGAAGAGACGTGTTGACTGTATCGAATTTTGGAGAGTGCTTAGGCTGCAGGTCTGTATTCGACTGACGAGGACTAGAGGAGTGAGTTAAACCAGAGAATCGTATTATCGTGTCCGACTGTACTGAGAGAAATTGAATGGCTGCTCAAGCTTCATTTACAACAACACATACACTCCATACAACCAAAAAAAAACTAATGGCACACGTCCCTGCTGCCTTTATCTCTCCACGCCAGACAGGCTGTATTTGTGTGAGTGTGTATGCGCGCGTGAGTGATACGACTACTGCAGGCTGACATTGGGAAATATGTTGTCTCCACTAACTAATAGGCATGTTCAGCAGTTATCGTGAATGTGATTTTCCAAAAATGAGCTGCGTCTCCATTGGGGATCTGTTCAGGAAGGAGGAGTCCGCGCTGCGAGTCTGCAGGCTGTTACGTCCTGGATGCTGTGTGTCAGAACTGGTGCAAACCCACATGAAGCATGTACAGTCAGTGTGTGTGTGTGTAGAAATGTGTGTACATTTGAATGCCAGACCGTCTATAAAAGTGATAAATGATCACAGAATATGTTAGCAACGTTAGCGCAGCATTTCTCTCTGGCCTTTTATCCATCACTAGTAATAAACACACTTTCTTTGTTAGGTGTTTGTTTTCTGAGCGGTACGGTGGCGCAGTGGCTAGCATGTCCGCCTCACAGCATGAAGGCCTGGGTTCGATTCCCCGGCTCGGGTGTTTCTGTTTGAAGTTTGCCTGTTCTCCCCGTGCTTGTCTGGGTTTCCTCCTGGTTCTCCGGTTTCCTCCCACAGTCCAGAGACATGCACACTATGATAATTGTCTGTTCCAAATTACCCCTAGGTGTGAGTGTGAATAGTTGTGTGAGTGGTGGCCCTGCGACAGCCTGGCGAGCTGTTCAGGGTGTACCCTGCCCTCGCCCAGAGTCGGCTGAGATGGGCGCCAGCCTCTCGGCAACCCTAATTAGGATTTAGCCGCTTGGAAAATGAATGAATCTTAATGTGACCCAGTATCAAAATGAGGCTGCACATATTAAGGATCGTTAATTTTCCATATGTTGTACATACAAAAATTATTTAATGAAGAATTATTTATTCATTTACTCCTTTGCCGAACTGTTTAATCCTATCGGGGGAGGCTACCTAGGGAGCCTATCTCAACCGACACTGGGCGTAGGTGGGGTACACCCTAAAGAGCTCACCAGAGTATCACAGGGCCAACACACCATCATTCACACTCATTCTCATACCTTGAAACAGCCAATTAGCCGAATAAGCATGCCCTTGGACTGCGGGAGGAGACCGGAGTACCCAGAGGAAACCCACGCAAGCCCCGGGAGAACATGCAAACCTGGGCCTCAAACTGAGGACCTTCTTGCTGTGATGCTAACATGCTTGATGTAATATTCTCATCATCTCACCCATTTGCTGAACCACTTAAGTCCTAAGGTCGTGGGGAGGCTGGTGCCTATCTCAGCCGACTCTGGGTGAAGGTGAGGTACACCCTGAACAGGTAATCAGTGTATCACAGGGCAACATACAGTTAGCCTAATGTGCATGTCCTTGGACTGCGGGAGGAAACCGGAGTATGCTGAGGAACCCCACACAATAAGAGGGAGACAATGCAAACTCCAAACAGAAACGCCCTCGCCAAGCCCGGGATCTCGAACCCAGGACCTTCTGGCTGTGAGGTGGACATGCTTAATATAATCGAATAATAATTAAAAATATATTATTATTATTGTTATTATTATTATTATCATTATTGTACATCAGGTCACTTTTCAGTAATGAAAATACTTGATTTTATTTTATTGCCTCGACTGACATCTGAATAAATGTAGCACCAAAACAAGTGGGGTGTAAATTCAATTTGAAAAAGCCTTCCGCTATTAGCATTTGAAAAGAGACAACAACAAATTGCTGGCTTTTAATATTCAGACAGAGGCTCACTCAGCAGAGCGATAATGAACCGTTAATGAATTTTACCGAGCTTTTCAGTGCACGCTTAAACAGAGACACTTTCTATGTCGAGGCATGCTAATGTTTTATTTCTGCTGTTTTTTTAATATGATGCCTCGTTTGTCGTTTCAAAATGAAAATATTTCGAAAGGAACGTGTGTCTCTCCATGAGGCGCTTGTCTGATACTCCGCTGATGTGACTGTGGTGTGGCAGGTGATAGACGACGATGTGCTGAGATTCAGGTTTGGCTTGTTAAAGGAGCTCTGTCTTGTTTCTGTTTAAACTTTTATAAATAAGTGTAATTAACTGCACTGCATTCCTCCAGTAGACTCGGAGAACAACATGAGACTGGATAGGAGGACAGTTGTACTTACCTAGACTGGACAGGACGGATTTATGGACCTATACTTGATTAGAGGTTCGTCCTGGACTGGTCTGGAGTGATGTGTTTGGTTTGGGTGAGTGAGCATTTTAGACTCCTGGGCTGTGCTGGATTGGACTGAAGGAGTTTGGTTGGATATTGCAGCAGGGCTGTGCTGGACAGGACTGTAAGGCTGCATTAGATCGTACTGGAGAGCTTCTGTATATTACACTGGATTGGTAGGTTGTATTGCATTGGATGTGATAAGAGGGTTTAAATAGACTAAAGGGTATTTAATACTAGAGGGATGTGTTGGACTGGACTAAAGGGTATTTAATACTAGAGGGATGTGCTGGACTGGACTAAAGGGTATTTAATACTAGAGGGATGTGTTGGACTGGACTAAAGGGTATTTATTACTAGAGGGATGTG
>JAQMYF010000005.1:14333050-14347117 GCA_030014195.1 Neosilurus mollespiculum | reverse complement strand
AAAAAAATTTTCATTTCTGCTTTGTCAAATCTTGTATTTTCTTTTATACACGACTCGGAGACAAATATTTGGATGTGCCTCTATTTTCCCCCCTTTATTTATTGATGCTGTCTGAAAGCATCAGCGCAATTCTTTTTTTAGAAGTGCACTTGCTCAAACCTGCCGGATATAAAAATAATAAGGAAGAAGTAGAGGAGTGCCCAGAACGAGGCATGGCGCCTACATCGTATATTTTTCTCGTACGCTGTACGTGTGTAATCTTCACCATGAACTCTGTAGCAAGGCAAGAAGATCTGCTGGTTTTGTATTGTACAGTACTATAGAGCAATGGAGCAGGAGATATCGGTAGTTAGGTGGTTTTAGGGGTTTTTTTTCCCCCCGAAGGTTGGTGGAAGGTGGTGGGGTGGGGTGGGGTGTTGGGTGGGAGGAAGATCAGACAGGGGTTTTTAAACCAGGGAATTTAATATATTATTTAGAGTGTTCCTCAGTTATTTCTCATCGAGACGCTGTGTTCATTTTATACAATTCCCCCCCCCCCCCCCAAAAACAGGAAGTGAGGACGACGCACTCGCATAAGCCCTCGCACTAGTGCACACCTCCTCGTAACTGAACAACTCCATTTCGCATAGCTAGTGGTTCAGTAATGAGGAACCAGAGTCTGAGCAAGGTTAAGGTTGCCAGTGCAAAAAAAACAAAAACAAAACAAACAAAAAAATCCACCCATTAAACTACTACCTGGATTTAATACAGTATAATTTGTGCAAGTTAAATATTTGAATAATTAAATTGACCTCATTTAATTAACGCTTCACTTTCTTTGCTATAATAAAGCGAAACCAACATGTGCGTATTTTTTAACCATCGTTCTTAAAAATTTTAGCATCGTTAACCAAATTAGAGTAGACATCGAAAGCTACAGGTGTACACTTTTGTTGCCATGTGAACGAGGGGCGAACGTCACGCACCATCTGAAGTTGTGAACCACGCCCCCTTTGGCCATTTCTACCCATGCCGTTGTATACAATTGCTGGTTTTGTAATGCACTGTAGAACAGTCTAATGGTCCTTTTTTATATAGAAACGTTATTTCAATTGTGCGTTCTTTTGGTTTGATAAATAAAGTTTTTGATAAAAAAAAAAAAAATGCATCATTATTTTTTTTTGGGGTGTTTGATTGGAACCCCTCCATCATTCTCTTACTTTTTATAGATCGCTGTATGGAAGTTTTATTAACCGCGACATGCCGATACTTTAAAGTTGCACATTCATGACCAGTATTGTGAACAAAATGTGTTCTAGTTTTCATCATCACTTCATTCTGGCTGTATATGAAGGTTTCTTGGTGAAAGCGCCTCAGTTCAAAGGCTTAATATCTCTCGGTGACCAGAGGAACAATCTTGTGCAAACACGATAACTTTAAATAAAAAGCAATAACGCAGTCAACAGAAAGCAAAAAAGTCCGAGAGCAAGTGTTAAGAAATAGAAGACAGTATATGATTCCAAGAGAGACAAAACAAGGGAAGCACATTTTACTCTTTTTCCTCACACTCTCACACACTCTCACACACACTCACACACACTCACACACACACTTCAATCCAACATGTTTTAAAGGTACTTAAATCTTAGCAATTTGTCTGTGTCCGTGTTGTGGGTTGGCATCTTGACTGATACATACATATATATATATAACGCACATGCCAATAGCGTCTGCTGCCAATGGCGCCATGTTTCTCGGCCAGTCCACGGCCAACACCCACAACCCTTCACACCCAGGGGCAATTTGGAACAGCCCGTTAGCCTAATGTGCATGTTTCTGGACTGTTCGAGGAAACCGGAGTACCCAGACGGAACCCATGCAAGCACTGGGATAACATGCAATCGCCGAACAGAAACAACCAAATCCGGGACTCGAACCCAGGACCTTCTTGCTGTGAGGGTTGCTGGAACTCTTATGATCAAATATACAGAAGTCTTAAGGGACTTAAAGGGGACGGAGCCAAACTACACGTTCTAGAGCAACAATACTACAAACTTATCGCCAACTAAATGTTTCATAAGGTCATAAGTTTCGTCATGATTATTTATCTTGTGGGGCCACACCCCCACCCCACGTACACACACACACACCATGAAACCACATTGGTCAGGAGATATTTCTAACTATTTTTCGGGATATTAACTACATCATGTGACATCCTACTATTACAGTCAAGTCACTCGCATTCTCCTGATATTCTTCCAAAGCTACAGTCAATTAGCAAGAATTATAAATCTAAGCTACATAGCTCGCTAGGTCAGTTAGCTTGTTAGCATCACAAGCTGAAAAACTAAATTTAATGCAAAACAACCGCAGCTTTTCACAAGACTTACATAAAACATTAGGGCTTATTCTATTTTCCTGTGTGTCCTAACTACACTGCACAGAATTTCACCTTAACGAGGGTTCGATGATTCGCTCAGGAGCCGAACAGGTGTTTTAGGATTAGGGAGAAACTTGAAACCGCGGCGCAGGTGGTGTGTGGAGTTGAGAAACCTTTAGCTTATCCCTCACTACAATACAGAAAAGGTATCGTGGCTTAGACTCGGCCCCTCACCCCTGCGACGTGTACCTGCGGCAGGAGAGCAGATGCTGCGTAAATGGTTGTGATTAATGGGGAGGTAATCTGGCATATGCTGCACCAGACGCCTCAGCGTGGCCGCCAGGAGAGCCGCCGGCAATCGAGCGGCGTCCTGAAGCTCCTCATCCGGTGACCGCCATTAAAATATGGCACTGGCTATCAATAACCGGGTGAATAGCTTGATAATGGAATGAAAACTTTGCACACATTACAAACGGTGCTTAGAATCAATGAACCAAAGCGAGTGGGCGGATCCATGTTTATAGAAAGGTTGGATATTAACGGGCAAAATTAAACATAACATCTGGTATATGACAGATTTGTTTGCTCAGATATCAAGAGTCCGGATGATAACGATACCACAGCCGTCTTTATCCAGGAGTTCGATCAAAGAGCGTAAATCTCTCAACAGTAGGACTGTACCATTTCCATCGACGGTAAAAATGTGGACCGCATCTCTTCATGGACTCCCGTTCAATAGAAATGAGGCCTCAATTCCTCCACCATGTTGTCAAATTTGGAAAAAAAAGGTATCTACGCAGTGATCGCGGCCAGTGATGTAATGGTGAGGGTGCTGGGCTCATAATTAAGAGGTCATGGGTTCGAATCCACGTTAGCCCCAAACCATGCGAAGACCCTTAAGCAAGGTCTTAACCACAAGCGTGCCCCTGTCCACTCAGCAGTATAAATGCGTACCTGTAAAATTACCGGGAAGGTAACCGGACATGCACTAGCGTCCCATCCGGGAGGGGATGAACTTCTAGTCGCTTCATGCTACAGAAACCGAGATAAACTTCTGCATGATACACTGCATGTAAAAACCCAACAGACTTTACCCTTACCCATCTACGCGGCAAACAAAGTCACAAACAAAGTCTTTGAACTGCTTCGGTAGCCCCGCCCCCTCTCTGGGAGGAACACAGACACTTTCTCGACTATCCAGAGAGAGTAAACACTTTCAGCTTTTCTTAATACAGATGCTTCTACTTTTAATCAGGACATTTATCACTTGGACATAAAGTGGAAACACGCCAACGGAGTGACTTTGGCTTCAGGAACAGCAGCTGTCTGATATAACACAGCAGTCGGCGGTGAAGGGGGGAGTCAAAAAACCCATTATTCGGGACACCTGTTTATAAAACCCAATGTTACTGGTAGGGGACGTGTTCAAACGGATTTTGTGCAGATTTCAGTAGGTGGATGTCATTAATAATGGAATATAAAGGTTACTAGCTAATGATGCTAAAGGAGCTAGCACGTTTCTACCGTTATTAATAGAAATGGCAAACTACTTACTCCTATAATGGTCACAGGGAGGCTGGGTCTATCTCAGCCGACACTGGGTGAAGGTGGGGTACATCCTAGACAGCCCGCCACACCATCCCATGGCCACACACACACACACACACGGGCAAGTTGGAACAGCCAGCTAACCTAATACGCATGTCTTTGGACCGTGGGAGGAAACCGGAGCACCCGGAGGAAACCCACGCAAGCACGGAAAGAACCCAGGACCTTGTTTCTGTGAGACGGACGTGCTAAGAGTAGCGCCTGCATGTGTCCAGAGAGGTAAAAGTAAGTAGGTAGATGATTGTGAGGAAGAAAGAAAGAAAGAAAATCAACTCATCTGATGCGAGCTGCAAACCTGTCAGTTCAAAATGAAAAACAGACTCCGACAGCAAATAAGTGACGCACTACGGTGCACATTATGCACTCAGAAAGAAGATACGAATTTAAGGTAGATGAATGGACCACCTAATGACCACTGATGGACCTTTAAAAGGAAATCCCAGCGTCCCAGGTGTAGTGTGTCTATGACTCATGATTTAGATTTTGTCAGATAAACCTGCAAACACACACACACACACACACACACCCACCCCTTATAAACTGAGCTTAATTAATTATCCAATAATTTTTCTGAAGCGCTTTATCCTAATTAGGGTCGCGGGGAGGCTGGCACCCAGCTCAGCCGACTCTGAGCGAGGGCGGAGTACATCCTGGACGACTCACCAGGCCATCACACGGCAGAAACATGCGGATGGCTACCCCATGCCCTACCTCCACTCACAACAGCAGTGGTTCTTTTACATGCCTCTCACCACAGAGTTAAAAATCTGATAGTGGGGCTTGAACCCCCGACCTTCGGATCAGCATGAGCTTAATTATGCATTTTTAAATTCATATAAAATTAAAACCAAGAGATTCACTTACCCGTTCAGTCATTTGCCGAAGCACTTACACCTATGAGGGTCGCTTGAAGACTGGAGCCTATCTCAACCAACACTGGGCAGTGGCTGGGTACACCCTGACTATCGCCAGACCATCGCTGGTTCCAACACACACAACCATTCACACTCCCGTCCACACCTAGGGGAAATCTGGAACACCCAGTCAGCCTAACGTGCATGTCTGAACTGTTGGACGAAACCGGAGTACGCGGAGGAAACCCATGCAAGCCCATCCTTATGGGAGCGGGATCAAATTGTGTAAAATTAAGCAGGTCAACCCATTTATACTGCTAGGTGGACAGAGGCACACTCGAGGTTAAAGCCTCGCCCAGGGGTCTTAGCATTTTCTAACGGGGATTCGAACCCACAACCAACAATCAATCATGCGCCCAACACTAACTACTGCACCACCAGCGCCGATTTCTCAGACTGAGCGAGTGATCAGAGAAATAAACAATCTATAAATAAATAAAATCACACATTCATTCAGATTAATGATTCATTTAACTGCTGGGTAAATACTGTATTATTCATTTAGCGAACGCGTTGAGCAAATTAAACTCCGCGCTATCCTTGCCTGCACACTGCATCCCAATTTTTGTAATATTTTCGTGGTGATAAAGAGGAATCTCAGCATCTTCCCAGATGTTGAGGACAACATGCACAGCAGGACGTGGTGCAGCCTTGTAAACAGTAAGGGGAATCCTTCAGGGCTGATCGGATCTGGCTTTTGCAACTTGAACAAAAATATTCTTTTACACGCACCAGATTTCCATAAAAACGCCACGGACGGGGTCAGATGTACCTCCTCCTCTTTAAAAAATGTTGCGGGTTTAATTTATTGGACTTGATGCACTACTTCTACCGCAGCTTCAATATCAGAGTCAAGAGAACAGAATAAACTTCGGAGGGTTTTATTTGTTTATTTGTTTGTCTAAACTGAATTCCGCCTCACAGGAAGAAGGTTCGAGTCCCGGGCTCGGGGCGTTTCTGTGTGGAGTTTGCGTGTTCCCCCCTGTGCTTGCGTGGGTTTCCTCCAGGTACTCCAGTTTCCTCCCACAGTCCTGAGTGAGAAACGTGTATGCAAGACATTTGCATGACAGACCAGGTGGAAGCTTAACATTTGACCTTGCAGTGACCTTTGTCCTGTTCGGATATACAAAATCTTGTCATTCTATCTGCTGGTTACAAAACTAACTTCACACGAATCCTAGAAACAGTGAACCCAGAAGAACGAGCCCCGGACCCCAGAAGAACGAGCCCCGGACCCCAGAAGATCGAGCCCCGGACCCCAGAAGAACGAGCCGCGGACCCCAGAAGAACGAGCCGCGGACCCCAGAAGAACGAGCCGCGGACCCCAGAAGAACGAGCCCCGGACCCAGAAGAACGAGCCCCGGACCCAGAAGAACGAGCCATGTTTAAGAAGCAATGTTTGAAGGTCCAAACAGACCACAAGCAAAACCTCCAAATGAGGAATCACCGAGCAGCTGCTGTAAACACTGACAGACAGAACATCTGTCCTGTGTCCATTTAGGCAATTTTTAGCCGTTATGGATATTTGTTGCTTTGTGCGTTAAAGCACTCAAAGCCACCGTTCTACAGAGCTATTAGCCGTCCCTCCGCGTGGGTGTGTGTGTGTGTGTGTGTGTGTGTGTGTGTGTGTGTGTGTGTGTGTGTGTGTGCGTATGCATATAACGTCTTTTTAGCCAGCGGTGATACACATCCAAATAAACAAGTTCCAGAATTGCTTAAGGTACAACAGAAATGATATCAGCTGCGTTCCAGAGCCAAAAATCTGGAAAATAAAACTTGAGACTAGAGGGCAGTGGTGGCTGATCAGAAGGTTGTGGGTTCGAGACCCAGTACTGCCAAGCTGCCACTGTTGGGCCCTTGAGCAAGGCTCTTAACACTCAACTGCTCCACTGTATAAAATGAGATGAAGTGGAAGTGGAGAAGGGCTTCTGCGAAAGCTGTAAAAGTGAAATGTAGAGGTGACGGGATATAAATCTCACACACACACACACACACACACACACACACACTAAATAAGGAGCGAGCTATTACTTAATGTAGGAATGTGATTAAAGACACTGTAATAATACCACACCTACTCACTGAGTTGTATCGTTTGTATAACCTAGATTCCAACACACACACACACACACACACACACATATACACACACACACATTAATCCTCATTCATTTATACTGGTTTTAATTAACAGATCAATCGAGTATTTAATGCTTTAACATCAATTCATGTTGCATTACCGCTCAACATTACAGCTTGTTAAACGAACGCTTATTATATTATTTCAACCTGTAATTAGCATTAATCATAATAATAAGAACTTAAACCAAGTTAATTATTTGAGTCGATTGAGGAGAAATGAAAATTATTTGCATTCTTCAATTACGGTTCAAACTTTCAGAACACCTGACGACTCGGGGCTGTAGCGGTTAGCACGTCCGCCTCACAGGAAGAAGGTCCTGGGTCCGAATCCGGGGCTCGGCGAGGGCGTTTGTGTGTGGAGTTTGCACGTTCTCCCCGTGCTTGCGTGGGTTTCTTCCAGGCACTCTGGTTTCCTCCAACAGTCCGAAGACATGCACGTTAGACTAACTGGCTGTTCATTTATAACCTAAATCCGAACTAAGATCCCTGGGCGTGTACATTTATTTCTGATTACTTTTACAAAAAACACTTGCATGGCGTGGTAAACATGTCCGCTTTACAGCAAGAAGGTCCTGGGTTCGAGTCCCGGGCTTGGCAAGGGCGTTTCTGTGCGACGTTTCCATGTTCTCCCAGCACTTCTGCTGGTTTCCTCCAGGTACTTTAGTTTCCTCTCACAGTCCAAAAACATGCACACAAGGCCAATTCATTCTCATTGTTTCACTTACCAAGCCGTGTAATCCTACTAGGGCCGTGGGGAGGCTGGTGCCTATCCCAACCAACACTGGGCGAGGGTGGGGTACACCCTGAACAGCTCGCCAGACCATGACACACACCACAGTCATCATTCACACTCACACCTAGGGACAGCTGTGTGGGGAACAGCCAATTAGCATGTCTTTGGACTATGGGAGGAAACCGGAGTATCTCTGGAAAGAGCATGAATATGCAAACTCCACACAGAAACGCCCTCACCGAGCCCGGGTCTCGAACCCGGGACCTTCTCGCTGTGAGGCGGACGTGCCAACCACTACGCGCTGTGCCGCCCGTCTCTGCATGTCATTATTTTTTTATTAATATTCATGAATCACAGATTTCGAGTCATAAGTGTGGGGGGGGTGTCAGAACAGAGGTGGGCTCAAGAAGTCCTGAACCCACCTATTAAACCCTTTGAGACGTAACCTTGACTCATTTTGACCAAACTTGCTTAATGCGCCTTTAAAGTCCAGGCTGTAACGATGGGGGAGAATCAGTGAACAGATCATCGTTCTCTGGTTAGTCTTACAAACGAAAACAGATCAACCATCCAACAGAATAATCAACACGAGAACAGCGGAGGAATACACCGCTACTCACACACAAACACACACGGAATTATATTACCGGGAAATAAATCAAAAGAGAGAAACGTGGGTGGCGTGTAAGTGAAATTTCACTTCAGTCGGTACAGGATGCGTGAAAACTAAATTACCAGCAGAAAAGACGTCGGAGGAGCAGACGCGTTTTTATATTTACAAGTTTTTTTTTTCTTATAAAGAGCGAAAAGGTAATCAGTGTCTGTATAACAACAACATCAACAACGTGTCAGCCATTAGAAACGGAGAGACGGGCGTCGCTGAACGACCCAAGACATGACGAGACGCAGAGCACTGCAGTTTTCAGCTGAATAAACAATTCGGTAAACAACTTAACTTCAATATATTTCTGTCTGCTGTTTATAATAAACAAACAGAAAAGGTTTAAAAAAAAAACGATGCCACAGAAGTAGAATTTTACCAATCTGAAGCGCTCACTGATTCTCATCTGTCTATTAGGGTCACGGGGAGGGTGGAGCCTATCTCAGTTGACACTGGCGAAGGCGGGGTACACCCTGAACAGCTCGCCAGATCATCGCCGACCAACACACACACAATAAATAAATGTAGACGCCCAAGGACGGATTTATTTATCGAAATATTAATGTTGGACACATTATTAGCTCTGCCATAGATTTATCCGTGATGTTCCCGTTTTGGCTCATCGCAACTGAAAACGTCTTTTCTTCCCCACTGTATTGACACCAGAGTAAATTAATATAAATCTTAGTGAGCAAAAGGTCTGCATACTTTTCATTTCAGGACAGGAGTGTAGCTGGAGCCTTTCTTGGCCCACCGTCATTACATCATCCCAGTTGCGTGTGAGATTGGGCTGCCTTTCACTTCACACCGTCACTTCTTTGTCTCCTACCTTTCAAACACTCAACCCTTCTGGTCTTTACTTCCCGTCGTATTTGTAAGCGAGAGTGAAAGGCGGAGTATAACTATAAGGAATTAAGATTGTTAATGTTCGCATTATTACTGGTTATTATTCTGAACGGCGGCTCATTTGGGTCTTTAGGGCAGTCACGGGCGCACGCTGCAAAGCACCGTCGGTAATTTCCTGCGCTGACATTTCCGAGTGTATGGAAATCACATATACATGAAAACGCGGCGAGATAACACGAGAGAAAGGCACATAAAGACTGATGGGTGGGTGTCTCGTAGAGAAGCCTGAAGGGCAGGACTGACATTTACAAGAGTTATCATAAACGCACGACAACAAGACAGACATCTGAACCTTATGATTACGAGAAAGATGGCTGCAAAACATTTCGTATGATGTAAAGCATGACTTTTTGCATTTACATCAAAGGCATTTGGCGACGCCCTCTTCCAGAATGACTTACATTTATAGTTTTTCTACAAATGACCATTTGAGGGTTAAGGGCCCTGCTGTAATGGGACTTGAACCCCAACCTCCCTGAGCCTTAAACACTGAGTCACCACAGTCCACTCTTGGATTTTGTTGCTACTCTACAAAAAAACAAACAAATAAAACCACCTTTAAAGTAAATTTTTTCTCTATTTATCTAATTTAGCTAATTTTAGAGGACCTGATACGTTTTAAATGTCTTTATTTTTACAACTACTTCAAGTAAAATGAAAGGAAAGCATTCCAAATCTCACCTGTTACACATGAACGTGCGCATGTTTTCATCATCTGGTGGTTTTTACTTACATTTTCCAAGTTACAATCTGCTAAAATCCGTTTGATTTCCGAATGACTTCCGAATAGAATAAAACGAGACACAAATACAAAATCATACACGCTTACGTTTACACACACACACACACGTGCACATATAGTTCCATATTACAGAGGAAAACACAGGGTGATCACGTGACTTTCCGGATTTTTTTTGCACTAAAATGGTGCCCCCCTCTGTATCAACTTATTGCTGGTGTTTTTAATCTCTACGTGACGTCCGCATTGTGACTATAATAATTGGTTAATCATTTTTTTTGCTCAGTGAATTACGAGCTTTTCAAAGCCAGTTAAATAGATTCTGTGACTGTAATGTGAGTTGAGCGAAATCCAGGAGTGACACGCTGATACAATTTTACAAAGAGTGCGTTCTGGCAAATTACGGAAGGCTGGGGTTTGATTAATAACCATTCCTAGAAAGAATGTAAAACATCTAACAGGCGAAAAGCACACAGCGGGTCTGGCGCAGAGCCATGACGCTCATGTAAACATAGCTAATGACAGTTATTTCACGCCTGATCTGATGACGCTAATTCTCACAAAGTGCAGCCCCATTTTTAAAATGTTCATCCGCACTGAATCTCATAACATTCTGGATACTTTGTGCCACTGGAGACACGGTTCTGTCTCGGAGGATGTTTGGGCTCAAATTTTCCTGATATGATCCAGCGTTGGAAATAAAGGTCAATGAATTCAAATTAGCATGGAGCCAAGTACGCGTTCTCGAACGGAACAAACAAAACCTTCTCATCCTGATGCAATTCCATCCTGCTCTCCTTTTTATTTCCACTCCGCTGTTTCACCCACACCTTCAGTACTAACTGTTACACAGACCTGTCAAGAACTTGGCCGAGAAACAACGGCTTTCAGATAAACAGCACTGACAGGAAGCGCGACTTGGGCAGCCGGGTAACGACTCCAGATGGCTGAATTACTGAGGAACAAGAGGAAGTGAATTATGGCGTTCTGTCAGTTATAAACATGCAGCCAGTTTAACTCTGCGCCTCCAGACTCAGTTGTGAACAGAATGCGTCACGTTATCAAGTCTAAAACAACCAAAACAGCATTTTTGCACCAAACAAAGCAGTTTTAAGAAATTTTTTTTTTTTAATTAGCCGCAATATTAGATGGTCACATGACCCTAAAAAAAAAACCCTACAGATTTGATGCAATGTGGAAATCACGCCATTATCACCGCCCACGCCATGCCCCTGTCCACCTGGCTGGAAATAGGTCTGTGATCCCAACTCGTGTTACATAATCAAGATGGCAGGGATCGAGCGTGAGACGTGCGTGGGAGACGTTCTGAGGACACGATCCGGGTACTGGTAGTGCACTGCACGTTCCCATACTTCAGTATGGAGCAGAATCCATACCAGACTGTTTGAACTGGTGGCAGGATCGCAGATCTTCCTCAGATAAACCCACCAGACAAAGACGAGACGACACAGGAGTCACATTCACACGACTCTCACACAGGTACAAGATCGAGGTGCCAATAATCTTTTTTACACTGGGAACGTGTCGGTAATTTCCCCAGTAATTCCAGGGTTGCGGTTTTGCGCCCCGGCACTGTGTGCGGCGCTCGGTGACAGGTTGCTGTGTTGGTTACTTTCTCTCTCTTCGTGTGCTTCCCTGCAGTAAGTGGTACGTGTAGATGTGCACGAAATGCTCCCGTCAGACCTTCACGGCTTGACACGTCAACGCCGCAGTGATTTTTATAGGAGCCAACGAGGATGAGGAGGTGAACTGTTGCCATGAGAGAGGGTGCCGTGAAAAGTTTCTGGCACACACACACACACACACGAATTCAGACGGATAAAAACCAAAGCTGAAGTCAGTCAGTGTTTTACACGCGAGTCCGTGCACCGGTCACACACCCACAGGTACAGGGAGGGTCTACACACTGCAGGAAAAACTGGAACTCACCGTACCAGAACAGAACAAAACTCACCTGAAATGGAACGGAGGAGAGAAAAAAAAAAAATCAGAAGAAAAAGAAAAGAAAGCCACAGAGTACATGGGAAAAAAAACATCCATGACTTCATTACTGATTTAAAAAAGAAAGAAAAAAAGAACAAGGAAGAGCAAGAAAAGGAAAAAAGACAAAATTACAAGAAGGAAACTAAGAGGAAAAAATAACGGATAAATGTAACTATATGAAGGATGGAAGGAAAAATACTAGAGTAAATAAAAGTAAGGGGGGGGGGTTCTCCCTGTGCTTCAGTGGGTTTCCTCCCACAGTCCAAAAGACGGGCCCATTGGGCAAACTAGCTGTTCCAAACTGCCCCTAGATGTGAGTGTAGATGGTTGTGTGTGTTGTCCTGCAACGGTACCCCGCCTTCACCCAGTGCTGGCTGAGATAGGCTCCAGCCTCCCTGCGATTCTAACAGGATTAAGCAGTTCAGCAAATGAGAGAGTGAGGGATTCTGAGAAGAAATGGACAAAACCTGACCACCTCATACAATCCATTCATTTTCTAAGCCGCTTAATCCTTTTTAGGGTTGCGGGGAGGCTGACGCCCATCTCAGCCGACTCTGGGCGGAGGAACACCCTGAATAGCTCGCCAGACCATCGCAGGGCCAACACACACACACATTCACTCACTCTCACACCTAGGGGCGATTTGGAACAGTTAGCCTACTGTGATCGTTTTTGGACTGTAGGAGGAAACCGGAGTACCCGGAGGAAACCCACATCAGCACAGGGACAACATGCAAATTCCAAATAGAAACGCCCTCGCCGAGCCCGTGAATCGAACCCAGGACCTTCTAGCTGTGAGGCAGATGTGCTAAACCCCCAAAAAAAAAAAAAAAAAAAAAAAAAAAAAAAAAAAAAACACAGCCAGATAAAGCGCTTTGCTTCACCTTAGATGTTCTCGGTTCGTTTGCAGGTGAGAAGTCCTGCCTGTACAAACTGTTTTGTCTACAATTCATTATGATTCTCAGAAGTGTTTATGCTTCGAGCAACACCTCAGGGTAGGTGTGTGTTTTTTTTTGTTTTTTTTAGGGGGTATGGCTAACGTATTTCCTATTACATATTAACCTGAACATCATTTATCACGGGAGTCTGGAATCAAGCTGTGTGTGTTGTTGTCCGTGTTTCTTTCTTCATGCTGTTACTCTGCACATTTAATTACGAGGCTCCGAGGCAATGCAGGACAGACAGACCACTGAGATGTAGAGCAAAGCCAAGGACACACACACACACACACACACACACACACACCCCAGGACCTGAGAGACAGTCGCTGGATGTAATTAAGATCGTCTTTCCTGCAGGCCTGTGCTTCCCTGTCTGGACTTCTCTACCTAACAAGCAAAGAAAAGAATTTAAGCAAAGTGAGAACTTAAATTTTTGTATATCACACAAAAAAAAGACACAATAAAAACCCCACATGTAGGAGGGTAGGTGAGTCTTAGATGTAGAACATACACTAATCAGCCAAACCATTAAAACCACGTGACCACCTGCAGCTAAACAGCTATGACACTTGTGCTGGTTCACTGTTTGTCCTTCGTTGGACCATTTTTGGAGGGAAGTTATCACAGCATACCAGGAACACCTCACGTGACCTGCATTTTGGAGATGAACGGACCCAGTCATTAACCATCACTACTCATGCTTGCTCATTTTTCAAGCTTCCAACAAACAGACTCACGTTCTGCCTAAAACATCTCAGTCCTTTAGTTGTGACTGTAACAAGATTATTAAAAATGTTATTCACATCACCTGGCAGTGTTCATAAATATGACTACCGTACCTCAGGCAGGAGGCAAAAAAACCCTAACAACTACCGTACCTCAGGCGGGAGGCAAAAAAACAATAAAAAAAAAAACAACAACTACCGTACCTCAGGCGGGAGGCAAAAAAAAAAAGCAACAACTACCGTACCTCAGACAGGAGGCAAAAAAAAAAAAACAACAACAACTACCATACCTCAGGCAGGAGGCACAAAAAAAAAAAAAAACCAACAACAAC
>JAQMYF010000005.1:14265995-14283161 GCA_030014195.1 Neosilurus mollespiculum | reverse complement strand
ATATACATATACACACACACACATAAACGTCCGCCTCACAGCAAGAAGGTCCCAGGCTTTGCATGTTCTCCCCATTCCTCTGGGTTCTCCGGTTTCCTCCCACAGTCCAAAGACATGCACATCAGGGTAAGTGGCTGTTCCAGATTGCCCCTAAGTGAGAGTGTGAGTGGGTATGTGTGTGTGTGCTGCCCAGCAAAAGGTCTGGCGAGCTGTTCTGGGTGTACCCCACCTTCGCCCGGTGTCGGCTGAGATAGGCTCCAGTCTCCCAGCAGCCCTAGTAGGATTAAGCGGGTGAGTGAGAGATGTAACCTAAAACTTAAAAATTCTGGGTTTGTATCGTTAATCTTTTCTCAGGGTAAGTTTGTTTCACCTCAATTGACAAGAAAAACGATCCGGACCTTTTACACTGTTAGGCTGATGCACAATGAGACATGGTGGCGGGGTGTGCGTGTGTGTGTGTGCGCGTGTGTTTCGACACACACTGGTCCAGAATATTCCTGAAGCGGCGTTTATTTATTTTGTGGCTATTTTAGGTGTGCCGCAGTTCCAGGAAAGAGATTTCCAGCATCCAGCCAGGAGTCGTCGACCTCCAGGAACTAGGATTTTTATTTATTTATTTTAAATCTAGACAGACCGGTGACGCGTTCAGTCCTGGAAGTTCCGGCTAAACAGCGGAAGAGTCGAAAAGCTTGATCCGATGCAAGGAATACAAAAAGTTAAAGCTAAAACGTCTCTACAACCACACCTTAACTGAGACGAGCGTGTGAGGGCAACAAATCTCTGAAACTTGCTTGGAAGGAAACCTCGCACACGTACACACCTCTGTGATTTTATACGATTCCAGAGTCCAGACACGACACGTCATCATGCCGACGAACTGATCTGACTGAATTCGAGGCGCAGTTGTTCGGTTACGGTCGCTGCGCCAGTGATCGGTATTGAATTGCAACTTCGAAATCCTTAATATAGCACAAGAGTTTGCAAGAAGTGTGGCTGTGTGTGTGTGTGTGTGTGTGTGTGTGTGTGTGTGTGTGTGTGTGTGAGAGAGAGAGAAATCAAGTATTAATGGGCGTGGTCATTCTACAGTCTACACATTCTTAAGATAGTATCTCAGCCAGAGTTAGTTAACGATAACGCTAGCGCGCGCGCACACACACACACACACACACACACACACACACACACACACACGTACCACAAAAAACATGCATAGACGTACAAAGAAACCATGTCACTAGGAAGTAAAAATATCATGACTGTTCTTTAGGAAGGACATTTTATTTGTTGAGTATTGATTTTAATTTTGGGCGAGATTTGGGAAACATGCCGGCCGGGAGAAACCGGCGTAGCCGTTAAACCCGAACATTGGTCAAGAGACATCTAAGGAAGCATATTAAAAGTGACCTCTCATTATAAAACTAGCATCTTTTCACAAAAAAAGAACCAAACAAAAAAGTTATTTGCCATCACAAGACGGTTTGTAAGTCATATAGTGTCGATATTTTTTCGGTCACTGACATTACCCAATTTTCACGCCTTTACGCTTCATTTCGGATGACAGTTTTTGCACCGAAGTACACCTCCTAATCCAGAAACCTCCACAGTTCTTCAGGAAGCTGCTCCCCCGAGCACCTCACCCTGAAACACTGATTTCGAGTGCGCATGCATGGACGTCCTGTTTGGCTTCCTCCTCCCATTTATTTTTTTACAGTTTGCTCTCTGTTTGGTTGCCGGAAAACCCCACAGTCAGTGTGGCCAGGATGGGCAGAGATACTGCCATGTGGGGGGGGGGTTCCAGTGTGGGAAGACACACCGTTTAGCACACCGTTAAAAAAATCTACGGTGAAAAATTGTCCTAAAAAAATATTATAAAGCGGTGAAAGCCTTGTGTCTTAACCACCAGTGTAAACAGCCTAGAGGGAAAAATTAAACATGCGCTAACCTCGTTATGTGACCATCTGGCATCGTCTAATACAGCTATTCAACACTGTAACAATACTTATGTGGAAAAAGTGTCATATCTCCTCATTAAACGTGTACTTGGAGGAAATCCCACCACAGAGACATCTATACACCATATAATTGAGTGGTTACTATAGAAACGATACTATACTACAGAAAACGAGTGCGTTAACCTAAACCAGCGATTTGAATTACAGCCGGAAACATTGTCCAAGAAAACCCACCCTGACCAATCAGAATCGAGAATTCCTACAGAGAACTGGAATACAAATTATAACTCCAATCCAATCATTCCACGAATCATCGGCGAATCACTAATCACCCGTCCTTACCAACCAAAACACAAAGCTTGCCGCTCTGTCTATCATTCTTTCTCACTCACTCTATCACTCGCCGAGCTACTTGATCCTATTACGGTTGCAGCGAGGCTGGAGCCTATCTCAGGCGGGGTACGCCCTGAACATCTCGCCATACCATCACACACAAAACCATTCACTCTTACACTCACACTCACACCTAGGGGCAATCTGGAACAGCGAATTAGCCTAATGTGCATGTCTTTGTACTGTCGGAGGAAACCGGAGTACCTGGAGGAAGCCCACATGAGCATGGGGAGAACACGCAAACTCAACACGGAAAAGCCCTTGACGAGCCCAGGACTCGAACCAAGGACCTTGTTGCCATGAGACGGACGTGCTAACCACCACGCCACCGTGCCGCCCCATATTCTGACTATCGATCCGCCGAAAAACTGGGAAATTTGATTTTAACTGGGGGGAAAAAATTGTGAATTCACGCTTCAATTCAGCTTTGCTTCACCACCTCGTCAGCCCACGTTACGTAACGACCTCAAAGAGTGAATGAGAATAGGAATGGATCAGTCATGCGTGGAGTGTCCTGTGGGTGGGAGGGGGGTGGGTGGGTTTTTAGTGTAGGGGGAGACAAGAGAGCTTAACTCTGTGTAAAAACCCCTGCTGGGTTCAACAGCTCGCGCTTACTCTTTATTTGTTTTTTTTTTTAGTAAGAGAGAATAGTAGTTTTGTCGCTGGCTTTCTAGAAGCTTCCGTGCTGAGTTTTTCCCTCTTCTCTTTGTCAGTGTGCCAGGACCTGCATGATACGAGTGAGATTAGGGCAACAGCTGACATGGAAGCAACCACACACACACGAGTACAAGGAGTACACTAGTGCATGTGACTACCCCCCCCCCCCTCACACACACACACACACACACACCTTAACACCACATCATCAAACATCCTGTGTCTCATCCAGCAACGTTAAAGGATTTGAGATACCAAGTTATAGAGCAGCTTTTGATTATAATTAACTGGAACCTGTTTGGATTCTAATTGTTATACAGCCGTCCGGAAGAAACCAGAGACCTCCGGATCGAACCAAGGACCCTGGAGCTGGGAATCGGCTCCCGAGACCTTAATAACACTGCCGTCCCTGTGTACCAATTCACCGGCCTGGTTTTTAGCGAACAAGACCCCGCAACGTAAACGCGGTAGTTCCGGAACCTACCGGCCGGCGTCTTTACCTTGGACAGACTGAGATGTTCGCTGCGGAGCCTCTGTTTGTTTTTCTGCATTTTGCTGGGCATCATCTTCCCCGTGCGGAAGTCGAAGCATCCCAGGTCCACCGTGTTGCCGAGGTAACGGGACAGCTGAGGTTTGCTCCGGAACTTCTTCCCTGACGGACTACGGAGAAACAAACAAAAATAAATAAATAAATTCCAAAAAAAATATGACAGAAATGTCAAAATAACCAACGCTGCGAATGGCAAGAGGAGAAAACCTTTTTTATTTTCATTTTTATTTACACTGCTTTAAGAAAGTATATGCCCCCCCCCCTACCCCATCCCACCCCATCCCACCCGATTTTGCGAGTAAACAAAAACACATCGTTCAGGAACTGTGATTGCTTTTAAGACAAAATCTTTACACCTACAATATATCACTCATGTGAAAAAGTAATTGCCCCCCCCCCTCCCCCACTCAATACTTATTTGTAAGACCTAAGCAACAACTGTGTCCCGGTGTTCTTTTGATAACTACCTGGAATAGCGAAGGGCGTGTGGCTAATCCCGCCAAACCTCAAGGGTATCTCCGTACACGTACACGTGACTTAAAAACCTGTTAGTCACACCTCGCGTTAATCATGATGCGACACATAAAGGAATCACAGGTCACAGGTCGCACACGGTTTATTCATAAGAAGCCAGAATTCACAAAGAGGCCACGCCTCTATCCTTGATTAATATTCCCTGTTGGAGAGAAGTGCGATCGCGATGCTGGTGAACACGAGGCTCGGATCGGTAATCCCGGCTCGGCTTAGCAGGCCTAAAGCAGGCGGGGACGGAAAGGACGTGACCCCCTTCACAGCGAAGCCGGTTACAGCACATACCCACGGCCATCTGGATCAGACAGTCAGGAAAACAAATCATCTATTATTCCTCGGCACATGGTTGTGCTCGGTTACTGATTAGACCACGCCGATGACTCGAAATTTGTCATCGTCTGCAGTGAAAGTGTCTTTTAACCTCTCAAGAGGTCAGAATAATAAAAATTTAAGAATGATCAACCGTGAGGAAGCAAACAGGAGCGTTTTGCCTATCAGCGTTTTTATTTTTTTTAATCAGGGACCTAATTTGCATGTCAGATCCATGGCGACATGCAAATGGTGATTTAACTGAACCCAGACTGATGACACAGACATGCTCAGATGCAGGAGAGCTGCACGTGCTACAAGGTCGGCTTTTTGCAAAAAAACAAAAATAAAAAAACAAACAAACAAACAAACAAAAAAAAAACTGGCATCATAAAGGTGCTTCCGAGATCAAACGGGGGTTCGGCAGTTACACTTCTGAGCAGCGCGCACAGAGGTGCAAAGCCACAGCCAAACCGTGCAGAAGCAGCAGTTAACATGGTGGCTAGATGCCTATCAGGTGGCACGGCTGTGCGTGTGCGTGTGCGTGCGTGTCAAGAAGACTACGGATTACTATTAAACGCTGCAGCAGGCCGCAGTCCCATGTTTGTCGTCGTTTATTCAGACGCATGGGTGCGTCTTCTCTTTTTTTGGGTCAGTAAATACGCAGACTCGAGGCGTAATGACTGCGCAGGACTCAGATCAGCGGGGTTAAGCCTCACCTACGGAGTGCATGAGTCACCAATGAGTCAAAACGAAGACGGAGGAAGACACACAAAAAAAAAGAAACCACATGTGTACATGATACATAAACACCGCTCCTGCATGGAACCGAAATTTGTTATTATTCTTCTTCTTATTATTATTATTTTAATTGTCTAAATGTTTCACATTTCGCCGTGCGACGTGAAAGCTGGAGCGTGAGCGAAGTCACAGAGTGAAGGTTCTCGAAGAGAGAAACGTGTGGCCACATGGACGCAGTGTGAGCCCCGGACGCCATTTATTTATTTATATATTTGTTTCTTTTTAACAAATTAATCGCGAAGCTTATTAGCTGTGCGTTTGTGGTGTAAACCCCAAGCTCCGGGTAGAATCCACACGCCTCCTGGGCGCTTTCCTGAAGGGCACAGTGGGAGGGTGCCGTTAAAAGGGCGTAGGCCAACCACGAGAGCAGCGTGGTTACACTGAGCAAAAGGGGGAGGGGTGCGTGTGTGAGAGAGAGAGAGAGAGAGAGAGAGAGAGAGAGAGAAAGAAAAAGAGAGAGAAAGAAAAAGAGAGAGAAAGAGCATGTAAGAGTGTCACTAGCTACGCCTTACACCCCCCCAACACACACACACACACACACACACACACACACAGCCATCCATTAACAGATGGTGGATAGTCGTGAATCTTAGAAAAAAAATGTATCATAAAGTCGTGTGTGGTGTTGTTTACGTTCTCTGGAGCATCCACAAGCACACAGCGAGCCAGAACCACCGAGCGCGTGCTCCTCATACGAGTAAAACCAGGATAGCAGCAGGGAGGCCCAGTGAGATCCGACCGCAACACTCAATTATTCATCCTCCACGGGTCAGATTGTGCGAGTGTGTGTGTGTGTGCATGTGTGTGAACACGATTCTCACACACGGAGCAGCTCGTCCTCCAAGCGAAGCTCGATTCCGCTAACAAGACGCCATGGACGCCATGATGCTCCCACAAACACATCAATCATGCATGATGGACACGTCACGCAGTAATTCATTCACAGTGTATATATTAAAAAAAATAATAATAATAAATAAATCTCATTATTTCCGCCCACCCGTTTTCCAAACCCGGTTGATCTTACCAGGGTCGCGGAGAGGCTGGAGCCTGTCTCAGCCGACTCTGGGCTAAGATGGGGTACACCCTGAACAGCACAGCAGTCCATCACACGACCATTTACACTCAGGGGTGATTTGGAACAGCCGATGAGAGTAACGTGCATGTCTTTGGAGTGTCGGAGGAAACCAGAGTACCCGGAGCAAACTTCACACAGAAACGCCTTCGCCGAGCCCGGGACTCGAACCCAGGACCTTCTTTCTGTGAGGTGGACGTGCTAACCACAGTGCCGTCGTGCCACCCCAACTATGCGTACCTGCATTTATTTACTACTCCGTGTAGCAATAACGCACACTGAAAGGTTTCACGACAGACGCCTTTGATTCAGGTGATAAGCTCCTTTTTTTTTTTTTTTATTACCCAAAATGCACTGGTAAAAGCGGAATAAAGTGTTAACCCTTTCATCATGTCTGTTTTTTTTGGAATAATAAACTCTGCGATGTTAAGATTAATCACGCGTCATGTCATGTAACGCGTCCCATTAGATCACTTCCTGCGGCTTCTCGAGTGCTGTTTACCCAATCAGACGACGGAACATTTTTATCCCTCGTTCCACGTCGCGCCGAAACGAGTCAGAGTCGGAGAATTCGAGTCCCGCGAGCTTCTGCAGGTGGCCTGATATTTATTGCCTTTATTACGAATGACTCAGTGAACGCACACCAGGCAAATCACTTCAAGCCCAGAGGGATTCATGATTCAACAATCAACACAAACAGGAAGCACGCAGTTGGCTCGTTTCCCATCAGGCCTTAAGGGGATTAGCCAACTCTGTTATTCCATCCGCTGGTCCAAAGGTAGAGGTGTTTATAAAACACTTCTTTCTAAGCACTGACTCTGACTTGGCTTTAAACGTGCTCGCGGGATGGAGCGAACTGTTTTCCCAGAACCCTACGATTAGACGAAAACAAGCCAAGAGTGATAGGGTTAGAGTGACGCATCGACCAAATCGAAGCTGAGAGGCCAAGGACAATGTGGTTACATCAGAGCAGTGCCGAGCAGAACGGGTCAGGAGGAACGCCACGTCCGCACAAAACCCAGCAATGTCACAGCGACCCGTGGAAAGGGAAAGAGGAAGCGTGCTCGACACGGGGAAAGCCAGTAAATTCCTAAGCAAGGTCGTCGCACGGCCAGACACACATCTGTCATCTGGAGTACAGTGTGGAAATCCTGTCGCGACAAACTTTAGCGAAGAAAAGTTCGCTGATAGAGTCCGGCGTATTAGCGATACGATGCTAGTTGAACTGGTGGCGCGGTGGGTGGCATTACTATCGATGAGGCGCACCGGGGTCTCTAGATTGATCTCGGTTGAAGATTACTCTCCGTATTACATTTCGCATGCTCTTGGGATTCGTCAGGGTTCTCCGGTTTCCTCCAACCTCTCAAACCAAGGTTGAATGGTGAAACAAAACATAAATTAAAGAAATGCTTTTTTTTTTTTTTTTTTAAAGAAACTACAGCACGTTTCAAAGCGAGGTTTTTTTTTTTTTTTGGGTCATGGGTAGGAGGTGGGGTTGGTCTTGGTGTTCCCACCAGTACCGAAACAGTTCTGAGAGATGGGGTTTTCTTTTGGAGACAAATTCGGAGGATGAGTCAAATCATGACTTATAGAGTCGCAGGATGGAAGCGAGATCAGAGCACGGTGCCAAACGCATCACGGAGTACCAGCACTAGCACACGATCGTGATTAGATAAGCGTCATAATTCAGAGCCGCGGAGCCCCGTGAGGAACTGGAGTTGACCAAACCATGATCCGAGTAACGACGACTGGCCTTGGTGTAATGGATGACCAAACCTTGCCAGTAAGTGGGGAAATCCCTGCGCGTGCAACTGTGCTAACACTGAGGAGGAAGCGAGAAACGCTGCTGCACAGCTGAATATTATTGAGACCCACCGAATGGTGGAAGAGGCGCGCACGCACACACACACACACACACACACACACACACAAGGTCATGGTTGTGATACAGTCTGGAAGGATCCTCATTAGCAAGCAGAGAGTGCTGACGTTTGAATAAAGCTTCACGTAGCCATGTGATTAGCACGCCATTTGCATGTGTACCCAAGAATCTCGGCGAGAACTGGCCTACAGTTAGCAACACATGCTAGCTCGCTTTGTTCTGAGGCAGTGCCGCTGAATATGAGTCATACTTATAGGAGTATAATCCAAATAAGGAGATCTCTCGCTCTGGTGACAAAAGGACTGTTAGGACGAGCAACAAGCAACAAGACGGAAGAGTTTCAACTGCTATACAGACAGGAAGTGCTAAAAAAGCCTCATCCAGGCAAAGACGCAGGACGCCAGGCTTTATCTCGACAGCGGCGTACTGATCTGAAGCAGATTCACACAAAATCAAGGCCAGTGACGTCACTGAACAGCATGACTCGGTACAGCTCATGCTCTGTAGCACTCATGACAAACGGTGACGGCGGGCAATTACGAGTCTCATCGCCATGACAACCGAAAATTGTTGAACAGCTAAAATTTCAAATTGCCGTGGTCTGGAAAAAAAGGAATAACGATCAGAGCGAACCTTTTGATTCGAACACACTGAGGCGAGGCGATTTGATTCATGAATCATTTGTAACTCGAACACCACAGACGAAAAACAATCCAGTCGAGGTTAACGCAAGATGGCATTTCGATACAGCGACTCACGCCGACGCTCTTTGATGTGAGATGTTTATGGTTAATGCGGGAAACACCAGATTTTCTGGTGGGATATCACAGATACCAGCCATGGCTGTGCGGAGTCAAATCTAGGAGTCGGTCTCACCGTAGTGAGGGATAGGCGCTTTCGGACCGAACAGTTCTATGAACTTTATAAGTGGAACTAGTCCCCATGTCCCTGAGTTGACCTGAGTTGACCTGAGTCGACGGCTGGTAGAGCGCTCTCACTTTTGCACGACATTCAACAACAGCAACAAGAAATGAAAGACGGCGTAATCGGAGCGGTGTGCTTTGTCGTATGTCGTGAGTTTCATCACAGTAACGCAATTATTCCAACGGAGACATGCCATTGGTCCACCAAGAGCTGTTGTTTCTACAGGTTTTTGGTGCTTCACTGGACCAACCACTGCATGCTACATCATCCACAGTTTCTATTGGGCTGAAAGAGTGCCACCCAAAAAATAAATAAATTAATAAATAAATAAAAAGCCCACCACCTCAGAAGCTGAAAAAGTCCCTAAAAATGTCATTATAAGAACTAAAATCATTCTCATTTCCTGTATTGCGAACACTAAGAACTATGAACAGTTCCGAAAAAGTCCGAAAATACCTCATGCCTGACTGGATCCGAATTGGCGGTGTTAACCCCTCCTGAACCGTCTACGAGTGAAGCCGCATTAAAGGGAAGTGAAGCGTCGAGGGCTGGGCGATATGAGCGAAAAATTGTATCGCGATATTTTCAAACATTTTCACGATAACGATACTCATCACGATATCTTAGGATGACATGAAGATCATTTTCGGGAAGAACATGACGGAACACGCACATGGCAGCACCAGGGGGCGCTTAGCGCTCACATACTTTTCTGCGCACCTGAGCTCCATTGCCGTACTTGAACGCGAACTGTCTTTGTTCCTCCACCCCCTTATCATACATTATATCATATAATACGCCTAATATTGATTAAGCTACTTCTATACATCAAGCTACAGTATACAGACTCTTCAATGATGTGATTGTTGGCGTCAAACCGTTTATTACTACTACTACAATTACCAAACCGCAATACTGACAATAAATAGTCATATCGCGATAAAAAGAATGTATCGATATATCGCCCAGCCCTATAGAGACTGTACAGTTTACAGACTGAGAATAATCTGATGTTTATGGTAAGATGTCTGGGGTTTCTGAACCGCCACTCACTTACTCAAGCCGATTTGCCAAGCCGCTTAATCCTACTAGGGTTGAGAAGGGCTTGGAGCCTATCTCAACCGACACCACAAGGCTGGGGTCACAGGGCCCACACACACAACTATCTACACTCACACACAGGGGCAATCTGGAACAGCCAGTTAGCCTAACGCGCATGTCACTGGACTGCCGGATAAAACTTGAGTACCTGGAGGAAACCGACGCAAGCACGAGAAGAACATGCAAACTCCAGAGAGAAACCGAGGGCCAAGCCTGGGGACTCGAACCCAGGACCTTCTTGCTGTGAGCCACCGTCATACAAACACAAACGCAAATAAAAACTGCTTACGTTGCTTCTTTGTTAAATTCCTGCTTGATTGATTTGCTGATCGGGATATAAATATTTAGGCGGCGCCTAAAAGCGGGGCTCCGAAAACGCTGGCATGCCGAAGTTTTCAGAGACGTACACACGTGACGTAAGAGAATAAGCTGCGAGGGGCAAGCGCACTCAGCGCCTACGGCAGCTTCGCACGCGTGATACATTTGTCTCCGTGATTTTCTTCATTCGTTGGGCTGGAAACAAACATTGAGCTCGTGGCTTTACGACATTTGCAGAAGTATGGTTCTCCAGAGCGCCGCCATAATCATGATTAAGTTGACGTTTTATGACACGTGGACACCGCGGGACACCGATGGCTTTTGAGTTTAGGAAATGAGCTTCTGGGGATTTTTTTTTTTTTTATGCTAATACCACTTAGGTCATTTTGAGAAGTGAAAACACTTCCTGTAAGCTCCTCACGCTCCTGGTCACGTATCTCGTGTGTGTGTGTGTGTGTGTGTGTGTCAGATGTGCTGCCTTTAAAAGGTACAACATGTTCCAAAAGGCAGAAGTACAACATGTACTGTTTTCCTGTTATTATTTTCCCGACAATCCTTCCTGATGGCGTATCGGCTCGCCTTCTGAACCGGTGGATCTTCTTATTTTTATTTACTTTTACATAAAGTGTCCGTGTCGGTACAAGAAGGATATAAAAGGCTACGGACATGAACATCCAGCGCTACCACACTGAGAACCATCAATTCCCTGATACTAAACGTCTCCGAACGCTTAAGTTACGTTCTGAGAAACAGGGCATCTTGTTCGACTCAGAAACGAGAGTACGATGCTCGGCTACGTCCCCAGAGCTCCACCACCCTGCGCTCCGCGCCCCTTAACGAACCCTGTGTCTCAACAGCGGGCCGTATCCGAGCTCTCTGTCTTCAGACAGACATCCTCAGTGGGGATCAGTCTGGGCTTCGGGTACTGAAAACACACCACCGGCTTCAAAAGGGCGGCCAGACGCCATGAGGTACTGACGCCAGGCCTCCTTTAATGGAATACTGACGTACGATCCTCCTAACCAACCACCCCACCCCCCACCCCCCACAGCACAACGACACCTAGAAGAAATCACGCCACCGATGACGGCGGATCGGTTTACAGGCCTCCCCTCGACATCACGGCACCTCAGAACCAGCCACGACAAACACCCCTCCCCCACTGCGCGCGAACACCACTGACTCGTGAAGAGAGCAAGGAGAGGAGAAGAAAAAAGAAAAGAAAAGAAAAGCCACTTCACAGCTTTTGTTCTGCTTATTGCAGTGCTGTAAAAGAAAAACTCTGCTATCATCAATCTATCAAACTAAGGAACTTTTTTTTTTTGTTTTTTTTTTAAAATAAATAAATAAATAAATGCTGTCATCGCAGGGTTTCAGGGCGCGTCATGGAAAAAGGAGGAAACGTGATTGAGGGAAGAGCGTGTAGGGTAGGCAGCGTGTACTGAGCAGCGAGAACGGTCACGCATTAGAGGTCGGTCATGACTCAAAACCCGAGCTGTGTAGCGCTTCAGCATGGGACAGCCACACAGGAAGTGATGGTACACCAAAAACACTCGGAGGCCTCGCTATCAGTAGATCAGCACACAGCGAGAGCTCGTTTCGCACAAGCACCAACGGAAGGCGGCTTTCCTGAGAACGCTGCGACGGCGACGAGAAATGGAAACGATCCAAATCTTACTGCGCTTCTCCGTTTAAGAAGATTACAAGGGCGGATGCGGTGTACGTCCTTAACGCGCGTCTATTGTTTAATTCAAAAAAACACGTTAGCCACGAAATCCAGTGAGGAACTTCAGTACTGATCAACGCATTCAATCACTCACTCATCCGCAAAACCGCGGGGAGGCTGGAGCCTATCTCAGCCACCCCCCGTGTGAAGGCGGGATACACCCTGAACATCTCGCCAGACTATCGCAGGGCAACACACTCACGACTTGGAATAGCCAGTTAGCCTAATGTGCATGTCTTTGGACTGTCGGATGAAAGCGGCGTACCCGGACCAAACCCACGAACTCCAAACAGGTAGACCCTCGCCGAGCCCAGGACTCGAACCCAGAACCTTCTTGCTATGAGGCGTTGGTGCTAACCACTACGCCACCGTGCTCCTGCTTCTGATTTAACAAAGTGTGAAAGCGTAACCATGGGGCGTCATGGTGGCGTAGTGGTTCGCGCATCCGCCTCAAAGCAAGAAGTCCCTGGGTTTGGGTCGGATGCTCAGCGAGGGCGTATCTGTTTGGCTTGTGCTATGTTCTCCCCGTGCGTGAGTGGGTTTCCTCCGGGTACTCCGGTTTCCTCCTACAATGCAAAGACATGCACATTAGGCTAATTGGCTGTTCCATATTCCCCCTGGGAAGGACTTGTGAGCTGTTTATGGAGTACCCCGCCTTCACCCAGAGTCGGCCGAGATAGGCTCCAGCCTCGCCGCGTCCCTGGTGAATAATTTACACCTCACGGTAAAGGCGTTAGCTTTGGGTGTCTTCGTTAGCACTGAATAGTTGACAAAGAGTTGAGGAGTCCAAACCGAAAGGCAGAACAAACTCTGAGTCATACTGGCTCTGAGATAACGCGTGACGAACGGCAGTCGGATGATCCGAGGCTGAAACGAAGGTCTGACCACGTAGGTTAGTTCGTCCTGACTTCCTGCCGCTTGTACCCGGATCACCTGGCGTGTCTTTAAAAGCGAAAACACTTCCTGTAAGCTCCAGCGCGTTTCTGTGGTGTTCGGTGAGTCAACACTTTACACCAAATCACACCTACATGTGCCATTAAACGACGAACGGTGACTAAACCAGGTCTGTGTTCAGCGACAGACGTCTACCTATAGCACATACATTACGTCATCAGGACATCATTCAAGAGTCTGATTGGTCAGAAAATAGACATTAGAGCAGCTGTACACGTTCACGCAATACGCCATCGTTTCTAAAGTACCAACATCCACAGAGACGCCAACGCTCCTCAAAACTCTCAATCGAATCCGAGTTACTGAAGAAAACGAAAAGGGGGAAAAAGAAGGAGTCTCCAGTGTCGGTACCGCCCCCGTCGAACAGTCTGGACGGTTTCAGGACCGAGAGGTGAGTTGAGTACCCGGCTCAGTATTCCACACAGGAAGCGACGAGCGGCAAGCAGAATTTACACGGTCGGAGGAAGCGAACAGAAAAGGTTTCAAGGAACTTCCGTGTCCGCCGGTGTCCGTCAATCAACGACATCCGATCGAATCGCGTCACGCGAAAGTTCGCTCGAGCAGACTTCGCCTCTCGTCGATCATTCCACTGGCGTTCACGGACTTCGCTCGGCGGGCGCGTCGCTCAGCGTTTGGATGCAGCTTCAGGGAACAACGCTCGATCGCTTCTACGGCGAGCGATATAAGGAAGTCACGTGTTCCGCAAACGTTCCACATCACTAAACGGATTAAAAAAAAAAAAAGTACAAGTCGTTCTTTCTTTAGATAAAAGGACAGACATCATGTTTGCAGGTTACGGCAGAAAAGGAAAGGAAAGGTACAGAAAGGTCGAAGGATGGGACTTGATACTTGGTGTCTTGGTGTGAGCGATCATGTGATGAGGAGCGAGTCAGGAGATATGATCCTGGCGTGGTCCGGAGAGCTTTCCGGGTTACCTCTAGTGCCTCGGGTGACGACGGATCGCCTCCGTCAACCTTCAGAAGGGCATCGAACCAGGATTAACTGAAAATCTTAGCCTACAGGAAGGTGGGGCGAAGTTCTCAAGGAGACCAGAGACCACACGGGCGTGACGGACAGGGGAAGGGTGCGCTTTTGGTTTGATCAGTAAAGATGAGCGTGCGTTTCTGAAATCCTGTCGCTGGGACGGGATGGGACGGGATGGGATGGGAGGGGGGGGCGAAAAAAAAAATAATAAAAAAATTCTGTTAACATGATCAAGAGCTGTGTCAAAAGTATTGGCACCCCTGCACCCCTACACCACTCCACCCCCCCTCCCTCCCTCCCCCTCTCAGAACTCTGGAGAATGCTACTTTGTATCCTGGTTCTGGTTCTGGTTAAAATGTTACCTGTAGTAATACACATCACTCTTGCCAGCGCTGAGTCCCGACTTCCGGATCACCTCTTCTTTCTTCCAGCCCGGTGGGAGAGCCGGGCAGTCGATCCTCTTCCTCTCCATAATCATTGATCGGCTTTAAAGTGTAGATCGGGGGGGGGGAAGACTTGCTGCCCCGGAGACGTGAGCCAAAAGTGGCTGCTGATGGCCCACAGCTCTGATCCGCTCGGTCGGATGAGCGGCGCTAAAGCTAACTAGCCGCTAAACTAGCAGCTGACAGATCCGAGAGATGAACAAACACAGCACGAGACGCCGACACGGAACGATCCGCCACATCGACCCCGGTTCCGACCCTTCAGTCCACTGGTCCCGAGCGCGGCGAGTCTCGACCCCGGAGCTGTGACGCGGTGAAATTTCAGCACTTCCCACGCAGTGACCCTCCAGCGCCTGGCAACCGCACGGAGCCCAGCAAAGACACGCCCTGTTTTCGAGCGACGCCACGCCCACCACACGACCAAAAAGAAAGAAGTAGCCACGCCCCTGACCCGGCAAGCTTGCCGTCATTTCTCGCTCCTCCAGCCTCGTCCTGCTTTACGACACGCCTGTGACGCAATACTGCAAAAATGAAAACAGCAGGAAGGAGGACACGCCCCGTGACGCGTGACGCTTCACTTCCTGTTATTTTTCCACCCGGCTGTAGCTGACACAGGGGGGCAAATGATTTAAAGTCAGCGTCAGAGTTTTTATTTTATACACCTGTACATTAAAAAAAACACACACAACATGTTTAAATGTATAAACAAACAAACAAACAAACAATTAAATAAATAAATCACTGCTTCTATCAATAATAATAATAATAATAATTATTATTATCATCATCATAGTAATAATAATAATAATAGTAGTAATAATAATAATAATAATAATAGTAATAATAATAATATTAATAGTAATAATATAATAATAATAGTAATAATAATAATGATAATAATAATAATATAATAATAATAATAGTAATAATAATAATGATAATAATAATAATAATAATGATAATAATAATAATAATAATAGTAGTACTAATAATAATAATAATAGTAATAATAGTAATAATAATAATAGTAGTAGTAATAATAGTAATAATAATAGTAATAATAGTAATAATAATAATAGTAATAATAATAATAATAATAATAATAATAATAGTGATAATAGTAATAATAGTAATAATAATAGTAATATAATAATAATAATAATCATCATCATCATCATCATAATAATAATATTAGGCAGCGCGGTGGTTAGCACGTCCGCCTCACAGCGAGGAGGTGCCGTTTGCATGCTCTCCCCATACTTGCGTGGGTTCCCTCCCAGTACACCGGTTTCCTCTGGTAAGCTAATTGGCTGCTCCAAATCGCCCCTAGGTCTGAGTGTGTGTGTGTGTGGGAGTAAATGGTTGTATGTGTGTTGGCCCTGAAATGGTCTGGCGAGCTCTCTACGGTGTACCCCGCCCTCGCCCAGAGTCAGCTGAGATGGGCGCCAGAAGCCCTGCGACCCTAATTAGGATTAAGTGGCTTGAAAAATGAATGAATGAATAAATTAATAAATAAATTACTACGACTACTACCAATAATAATAATAATAATGATGATGATGATGATGATGATGATGATGAACACAGTGAACTTTAGAGTACAGCGCAAGCTTTCGGAAAGAGAGGATGCACATAAATTTGTCTAGTACTGCAGATGAAAGTAATAAAATTAAAAAACACGAATAAATAAAATTATACACCAGTTAGCTCCTGATCCTCTTATCTGATTGGCCAAGCAGCATTCCGAGTGTGCTGGTATTTTACTCAACACTACTGGGATGTGGTTAGAATTAGTTAATATAATAATATTACTGAGATCTTTATCAGACTTGGCAAATTATACTTTTTAACAATATAATGACTGACTGAAGCTATGATTGTTGGTCATATTGTATTCAAATGTCACTTAGTTGTTTTTAAAGCTGTTTATATAATCATGATATTATACATCACAAACATTTAAACTGATTAAGCAAAATCACACTCAAGGCCATGCGGCTGTACTGAATATCAGCATGGCTGTGATTATCCTGCGGCCTCCAGTCCACGAAGTCACGTCAGAGATTACAGCCATGATGGTATCAGCGCTACAGCATGCCATACAAATATTCTTGAATCACTTACATGCTCACCTTTCTAATAAACTTTAAATAAAATAACTTCCTCCAACTTCTTTCATAGTCTGTAAGCAGCTTCGGGGTTGGAATAAAGCATCACAATAAAACAATTTATTTAGAATTACATTTCATGTAGAGAAATGAGATTGCACTACAAAAGTTTGCACTTGGCTGTATTTAGTTAGTAAAATTTTTCTGAAATGAAGAACCACTCTACAGCTAGGTCTGCTCTGGATATGATTAGTTAAAGACCCTGCTGTTCATGGGAGTCGAATAAAGAAATTTTGGGGAAATAAACGCTTCACTTTTGAATTTGTCGCCCTCTTGTGTTGTAAAAAAAAGTGAAAGTGCAACATCCTAGTGATTAAAGAGTTTATTTCTATCTATCTATCTATCTATCTATCTATCTATCTATCTATCTATCTATCTATCTATCTATCTATCTATTC